>JABAYD010086003.1:0-11641 GCA_014822095.1 Diplotaxis tenuifolia | reverse complement strand
TAAACCGGGAATAATCTAGTTGCTAGTCTTCTACAAAGCTCATAATTATCGTCTTAACTAATTTTTTTGAACATAGATAGCCTCAAATACTTAAAATAAATTTTTCAGGAAACAGATGATAGAGCCACTCACCGCCCAGTCATAAGGTGTCTTCATCTCACCAGTGTCAAGTAAAATAGGTTTTGGTTTCTGACACTGAACCTGTTCCGGACCAGGAGTTCTCAACACATTCCTCACTAATCTCCAAAAAGCATTACCCTATAAGGAAACAAATTCTTTTCATTAGAGAAAAGTAAAAATTCAAACAACATGATAGTCTTAAGAAGCTTGTAGTTATACCTTATCATCACCTTGTTTAAAATCAAAAGCACCAGGACCATCAGTAGTTCCAGCAGCAAAACCAAACCCCATTGCAGCTGGACATGTTTTAACCGTCTCATAACCACCACCACCTGGTTTACTAACAGTAACTTCAAGATTCGAGAAATCTACATAAGCATGTTGGTAACCAACTTTCCCTTGCAGCTTCTCTGTAGCTTTATTGAATAGTCCCACCGCCATTTTGAATTGCCTTTCACCAATGATACGTGTACTCTCAAACTCATCAGGGTACCCTGGTCCACGACCATAGCAGAGCTCGTTCTTACCATTGCATGTACTGTGATTGAAATCACAAGGCAGTCCAGTGTCTATGCAAAACGCTCCAAGAGTGTTTGGACTCACATCACCACAGTTTGATTGACAAAAGGCAGAAACAAAAGTACGCTTTCTTACTCGCACTTTAGCATCAAGAGACTGTCCTTTAGATGACTTATAAGAAGCTGCAATATCCAAAAGCCTGCTGTCTGAAAATAAAAATTACTTGTGTCATAAACTTGCCATATTAGGTAAGTAACTAAAGGAAAGTAGCTTGACGTGTGACTCACGGTTTGTGTTCAGGTCAGAAACAATGGTAGATACTCGCCGAGGGATTTTACTTGAAACTTTCTGACCATTCTCAAACCAGTCCTCCATGAAACGCGCTGCGGCGCCTTTGTTATCACCACTGATCAAAGAGTTAGTCCTGCTCATGGAAGTCCCATGAGTTGCAAACCAGTTAAAGCTCCCTATAGGACCCAACTTTGAATCAACAAACTTGAGTAGCGTCATCTCTTTATCAACGTTGTACTTATATCTACTCCTCTCAGCTTCAGGGTTGTTGAGGTAAGAGCTAGGGCTTCTGTTCACACCAGCATCCAAAAGATCACCTAATCATCAACACACACCAAAATGGTTTAACTAAAGAAAGAGCCTCTGAACCCAAGAGAGGGTTTCTACTTTTACCTTTGTTGATAAAAACAGAACCAGGACGTAGACTTTGGTGAGCTTGGATGATGGTTTGCTCAATGCCATCAACGAGGACGTTGAAAGATTGACGAACAAAGCCAAGAGACGTGACAATGTAAGTGACGTATTGAAGATAACCTCCTGGTCCAGCATGAGTGTGAATCCCACTTATAGCTACGTTCTTCTCTGTGTAAAGATCACCATATCTACAAAAAAAGGAACAAGACGCCAACATTCTCATCAAGATTCCACAAAAACTCTGCTTAGAGATCACTACCTTGCCTTGAGTCGCTCAAGAACTTTGATGGTAACGATCTGAGACGCCATACACGCGTCAAGATTCACAAACGCCACGCGGTTACCTTGAGGCTCAGCGACGATGAAGGCACGAGCTCGGAGACGGAAGTGGATCCCTGACGCGGTTTGGTCGGAGTTCGCGTATCCCATCATGTTGACGTCAGCTGCGGGGCCAGTGATGTCATAGCTTCCCACTCCGATTAAATACTCTGAAGAGGAGTAAACAGCTCTGGCCAGAAGAAGTAAGAGTAGAAACTGAAATGGAACTGAGACGGCCATGGTTTTTGAGAGGTTGAAGGATGGAAAGAAGAATAAATAGATTGTGGATGTTAGAGGAGATTCAGAGGAGAAATGAGTGTGGGCGCCATGAAGGTGAGTGGGAGAGAGAGAGTGTAAGAAAATTCAAAATGTGGACAAGAGTGGATGTCGGTTAGTGCTCCACCTTAGAACATAATACACTCTGTCAATATAGAATAATGGTTTCATATGAAGTATTTGTTTAAGAAGATAAGTTGATGATATGTCCCAATGTGATAGGCTTTGAGATTACTACATACATGTGAATGTGTGTGTTGTTTTGCTTTCATAGACTTTTCCTCCTTTGTGGTTTTTTCTTGGTAAACACTTATTCTCAAAGACTTGCATTTAATGCGCAATAATCATTCTTGGGTCAATCTTTGTCTTACACGTGCTTTCCAACAGGTGGTGGGTGAAACCCTCAACCGTTTTCACACGAACCACATTATGACACGACCCATCCGGATCCGACCAGAAAACTCAACTTCTGTCTCTTTAATCACTTTTGGTTATTGAGAAGAACAAAGAGTACAAAGAGAGAAGCTTCAACACAGTCATAGACGGTGCCTTTCAACGTAAAGATGGATCTGCACCTAAGTAATGGCATTTAGACCTGAGATCAAAGTTCCATACGCTATCCTATAACTACGATAAGGACAACTAGAATGTAAGAAAAAGAAAACTAAGAAAGATTGCTCTTCAAGTTCTTTGTGTTGAGAAATACTAAAATATAACATAAATATAAGGAATATTCCCTCAACAGATACAAAACACAAAATTGGTAAACACTTTTTCTTGTTATGAGATAAGAAAGAACTAAATAAACAAGGTGGAGAGTAGACTCTTCACTTAGCTTTGTTGGCGTAAGGCTTCTTCTTGGTGATGTCTTTCTTAGCTTTCAACTTGTCTGACCTTCCTGACTTCTTCTTCTCCTTCTTGTCATTGTACATGTTTATCGCCTAATATCACAATCCAATTTTAACTAATTAAATACAATTCTTTTCACATACAAAAACAAGCAAGAGACCAAAACCAAAGAGGAGAGAGATAGAGCTGAGAAGTTTCTACCTTTCCAACATTGAGGATCTCATGTGAATGCTTTGATAATAACTTGGTAAGACTTTTATATACTGTAAAAAAACATACAAATTAGTAAGAGAAAAGAAAAACTGTCAGATAAATTAAGTAAAAGGTAAAGGTAAAAAACTATCTGTGGATATTACCTTGTGATGCTTGCCTTGCTTCTTAGGAGGTTTCTCTCCAGGCAACTTTTTATCGAATTTTCCACCACTAGCTGTTGAAGTAGCAGCTAAACCTGCTACATCTCCTAGTGCATCCTTTCCTAATTTCTGTGGCTGAGTTTTGGTGCCAGATATGGGCAATGCCGTCACAGAAAGCTGCACATGGCTGCAAGTAAACCATTTAAGAGATTCAGTTAATCAAAATTATGAAAAAGGTCGTATGATAGTTGTAATGCTAATCGAATAAGTTGCTATGTACCTTGGTAAAGCACCAGCTTTAGCAGCTGTCTTCAGATTCTGTAATCGGTTCTTTTCTTGCTTTCCAACTCTCTTCTTTTTATCATCTAGTCTCTTGGCAAAAGGATCTTCTCCTGGTTCTGCAGTTAAGCCAAAATAGAACTTGTAAATACTACTTTTTATCCTTGTCGCACACTCTAAGAGATTTGAGGATATGGACAATGTATTTGCCATAGTAATTGCATATATGATTTCATTAAGAAACTAAAAACAGAATCTAGTTACTATGGAAGTAAAAGATAAGATAGTAAGACGTACCATCTGATGCCTTTGCCTCAATAATGGGGATATCATTATCATCGTTAACACGGTCATAACCATGGCGACGCTTGAACTTATCAGTTGTTTCGTCGTATACAATCTTGTCCTTCTTGCGCTTTTGTATACCTAAGAAACAAAACCAAAAAAAAATTTTGGAAAAGAGTAAGAATATTAGTAACATAGAACAAAGAGATCCGTCAAAACAAAACAAAATCAAGCTTTCAAGCCTCAAAAGAAATAGTCAAATCAGCTTTATACCTTTCTTGAGAGCAAATTCTTCCCATTTTGTAGGAGGCTTAGGCCTTGGAAGCTGGAAGAGAAAAAGGGGAAGAAGGTTAGCATCATGCTTATACTACATTCAAAAGATTAATTGACAGAGGCCATACACAAGTCAGTAAGATAAAGCAATCGTATTGATTCCTTTTGATAGCTTACAAAACCCACATTGTAATCAGATAATGCCTCATGCAGCTGAAGATAGTGAAGAACATAAAAAGAAGAGCTTACATGTTTCTCTCTAGGAAGCTTGGTTGTAGGAGGAGGCAACTGGACAAGAGGACCATCAACACTTTCAGTAGAAGGTAAGTTGAAAAGAGTCTCAGCTATTGCTTGAACAAGCTTTGTTCCCTCCGTAACACATTCCTTCACAAGCTCCTCCCTAAAACAAATTGGAGAAAAGCAAGTCCTCAACAAAAAAAAGAAACAGAACACAAACTATCACAAGTAACTCAGCATTGGTTAATAAATCTACAGAAGATTGAAACTGAGAAAGATCCCAAAACTCTTAAGAAACACTGAGAAAAATGAAAAACAGGGCTTATGTTACACTAATTCAAACTCGAACTTAACGAGCAAAAGGAAACAACTTTACCATAAAAATGCAAACTTTAATTCGCTTTTCTTCATAAATCGATAAGAATCCAACAATTAAGCATATAAACACACAATCTAATTCACTTAAATCAAACCGCCGCCGAAGAGCTCAACACAAGGATAAGACGAGAGAGGAGAGAAAAGGAGGAACCTTGAAGAAGGGGCAGAAGAGAAACGGTGATTTGGATTGAAAGCGAGAAGGTTCCCGACATCGATCTGGTAGATTTGGTCAGTCTCCATGTCCATGTCTTCTCGTCGCAGTGTGTTCGAGTGGAGGAAGAAGGGAAGAGTCTCTTTTGTGTTTTAGGGTTTTGCGATATTTTTTTGAGTTAAACCTTTCTCTCTCTCTTTCTCTCTCTTAATTTTTAAATAAGAGGTGTTAATTGTCCAAAATATCCTTCTTATCTTTACGATGTTCGTTTAACCGAACCAGTCTGAACCGAGCCAAACCAAACGAATCGGTATGACGCCTGAATTGAATTTTAATACTGTTTAAAAAAATTGTTTTTTACTATGCTTGAAAACTAAAAAGGCAAAACTTAACCAAAGGGAAATGAAAAAAAAAAAACCTAATGAATTTTTTTTAACTAAGGTGGGTATTCAATTTAAAATTTCAACTAAAATTAGAAATGTCTTTTAAATGATTTTGTTATATACTTCACCAATTCTTAAAATTCTTATCTTATTGGATTGTGTATTTAAAATCATTCTTCTAAATTAATTTAAATTCTAGTGTTATTCAGTTGCTTAATTTTCTAATTCTATAAAGTAATTGTGGTATTAATTTTTCATTACATTTCATTTTAAATGCATTAGAAAAAACAATTAATGAAAAACAATATTATAAAATCTAAAGAACCAATTCTTACGATTTAAGCTAAGGATACTTTATATCAATTATTTACTAGATATGTAAGTAGTAAATATTGTTACAATATACTTGTAAAAGTAATGTTCATTATCAATTTTAAAAAAATACATTATCATTTTACGAAATGGCAAAAATATATTATTTGTTGAAATCCACATAAAAATGTAGGGACAAAAAAGATTTATACTCTGATATAGTTTCATCCCTACAACTGTAATTGGCACTTAAATTTTGGAACATTATAAATAATAATAATTAAAAATAAAGAAATGTCAACTAATAGAATGGCGAAATTATGGAATAAGATAAATAAGATAATTGCAGAGAAATTTTTTTGTAACACAAATTGTAATTTTTAAAATGAGTGTGAAAGGTAATAGAAGTAGTTTTTAATTTAAATTAAACTACCAAAATATGTTAAATATACTAACATAATAACAATAGTCAACTATCCATTTATTAACATGCTATCCTTGTTTTTTATAAAAAAAAAATAGAAATTGTTTCTAAAACCATGCAAGAATAGCATATATTCTACACAACTTTGGTATATAACAGACAAATCTTACTTGGCTTTATACAACCTCTCGATCAAGAAACATTAATATTTAAATTTTTTAAGAAAAAAAAAGTATATAACAGACAAATCTTACTTCGCTTTTAAGTTTTTTATTCCATTTTTAAAATGATTCTCTATTTATATGGTATAGAAATAATTGTGGTTTTATTATTTATCAGTAAAGTTTTTGTTCTTTCTTTGTGCAATTTTTAATACAAAGATTCAAAAAGTTCATGAACTTTAAAGAAATTGGATTCTACCAAATTAAATGGTATTAAAATCATCGTCAAATTATTTAAAATATTTCAAAATCTATTATTTATGTCTTCATTTGATTTTTTTTTCAAAATCAATCAAATTCTTGAATCCAATACCACCTGCTAAGATATATTTTTTGATCAATTCAGTTATATCTCAAATATAATAATCGATAATTCAAAATGAAACTGAAATCTAATGAAAAATCCTATCAGTTTCTTAGTTTTGATTACGTATATACTACTTTTATTGTTTTGACTTGAATGTAGATTTAAAAAAGTGTACTTGCAGTTTTTTATTAACAGATAAATAATCAAAACATTCTTCAATTCATCTCCAAACATTTGTTTGAAAATTTTAAAAAAAAAACTAGCTAACTTAATTGTGTATATGTGTTGTGTGACTATTGGTTTTTTCAATTTGTTTTTATATTTTCAGAACGGTTTCTTTCCACCACTAATAATTTTACAGAGTGGATGGTTCGTACATAATACACTCAATTTCTCATAGTTTATAACACGGTCAATAGCTCATAACTTTAGGGAAAGTTATATTTAGGTTTGCGAGTTTTTACGATATCGCAAATGTGAAGGTGTTCGAATATGAACCAACATACAACAAAAAAATTTCCATTTTCCACATGTCACAAAGTGAAACACTCAGAAAAAAATGACCGAATAGAGCAAAGAATCTATTGATCAGGAGTTTAAAGGATCTATCAAAATTACATAATATAGTGAACGAATCCACGCCTCGCATAGGTTGAACTCTTTGGAAAATATTAATCAGTCCAAGTCATTAATTATATGATAGAACCCAACCAAGAAAAGTTACTTTTAAGCATACATATTTCTATCCATGAGCTGAAGATATGTGACTGAGTTCATTCTTTTAGTGGGTTCCATATTTTCACGAATGTACAAGATCAAACATAGTTGTGAAACTTTATGTGTTCATGTTAAATATCAGATTAAATACTAAATAATACTATAAAGTAAGTAAGTATATAACAAATTCAATGCATAACTTATAAACATAAAGTATGATGCACGATCTGGTGGGCATTAGTTGGCTTTTAAAGCTGTCCACTAATATAAATTGCAAATAGAGTTAGATTAGAACATGATCGATGGTACAAGGAACTATAGCAAAGATCATCTCAGTCACACCGGCTTTCTCTTGCATATGTCTTTGTTCTATGCATTCTACACCTAGCAACGATATCGCTTCACTTGATCCATTTACATTGCAGCAGCTACACATATTTTTATATATCTCTACGTTTTCAACGCTCGGTTTCAAGTTTCAACATAGTTCTTGTTATATTATCTTTTCCCATCAGTTGTTTCTTTGGAAGAATCAACTTGTCTATATCATTTGACAAAAGAAAATCTTTATGACAGTATATACTCAACTATTTCAACAGCTCTAGAGGGTTTCTTCAAAAATAACCTAAATAAATCACTTTGAGCTAGCTTTTTCAGTTTTATTCTTGACATAAATTAAATCCCATAAACAATATAGTTTATATATGAAAAGTAAAGCTTATAAGGTTTCTTCTTGTAGTTGCAGTTTCTTGCGTTAAGAAATACAACTATACCGTTTATATATGACTAACTACTTTTAGTAGCATATTTAGGTTTGCATTTAACGTCAAAACATTTATTGCGATTACAATACTTTACCACTGGCATCATTCAGCATTCATATGTTCACATCCTCAAATAGAAGAGGACTATGATAATATTGATAAGTTCAAAACATCACTAAAGAAAACTGAATCGTATTGATCAGTACTTCTGCCGTCTTTGCATTTTTGTATAACTCGATCTGTAAACAAACGTACAAATGGATATGGTACTTTACTTGCGCAAAAGACAAGTTCACATGTTGGAACGAGAGAGATCGTGTATCTGCCGTCTGATTCGGATCTAACGGCCATTAATGCATAACGAATATGCAGAAAACGAATTTTCCGCTGGTGAATTTTTGCCGACCGGCTTGAGATCCGCAAAGTGTTTGGAATGTAACCACGTGGTAGCATCAGAGAGGAGGGTGATGTATGAGGTTAATGGTTACGTGTCCAGTTATATTGGCGGCAAATCTAAGGTTTGGCCCACATGATACAGGTTAGTGCAGTGTTTAACTTTTTTATATTCCTAATCAAATCAAATTAGCTGAATTTTAACACGAAAAGAAAATACTTTTTAAAGAGGTAATGATAACAACTAAGTTGGAATCTGTTTTGCCAAATTAAAAAGAACACAAAGGTGAAGCGAGCGGTATGCGTGGCGTGGCACATGTGTCATGTTGAGTGAGGTAATGACAATTAGTACAGTCGAAGATAATGTAAAAGCAATAAACACTAAAAAAATTCAAAGGAACAATAAACATTAAAAAAAATCAGTTGGTAAATTCTTACTTAAAAGTTTTATTTGATTTTTTTGTAAGAACACTACGAATTGGTAATATTTTTAGTTTGTTCACAGATTTTCTTAGTGTGATTACAAAATATCCAAACAATTCCACGAAAATCACCATTTAAAATAAAAAGCTAAATATTTAATTTGTGTTTTAATATGATTGAGAACTTGTTTATTATGCAAGCTATGAACAAAACCTCTTATGGTGTCATGGTGATGCACGAGCTTTTCAAAATCAAATCATTCACTCACGATAGTGTCTTAGCACTACTATATTATTAGATTGTAACCCAACATTTGTTTTTTCAAAAACTACATGGTAGAAATTAACCAAAACTGATTTCACTATCTATATCAACAAATGTATTTGAAGTTACGTAAACAATTTTAAAAGTTTACACGAACAAAATTAACCAAAAAAGAGCAAAATACAATATAAGAGTGAGCAAAAAAACCGCAATCAAAACCAAAAATAGTTAAAATTGATCCATCTTAAACAAATCAAAAACGTCTGTGTAACCAAAACCAAATTGTAACAAAACTCATCATAAACATACTAAATAAATACAATAATTAGTAAATCAGTATTATTATTTTTTTTAAATTACCTTTTTCACTAAACAAACCAAAACCAAATTATCTCTTTTTTAATAGAAACAAGTATCAGAATCCAATGTACGTATTTCCATAAATAAATGATTAGGGGAAGACCCACATCCCATAAACAAACACACAAATGACAAACCATAATAAAATCTCCATTATTTATAAATAAACATAACACACGAAAACAGAGAGAGAGAGAGAGATTTTAGAAAAAGCTTGGACGCCTCTCAGCTTCGCCGAACATCACGGTGGAAGAACGAAAGAGAAAAAAAAGAAACGATTACATGGTCAACCACTAATAACCCCATAATTAAATAAAAAAAAACTATCTCTCTCTCTCTCTCTAAATATACATTTCTTTCATTATCTTTGGCGCCTTTGATTGTTCCTTTTCTCAGGCGGCGATAAATGTCAACGGCCGGCGCTAACCCATTGGCCGTTGCACCAATCACACGCCGCCGCATCGGAGACTCCCTCGAAACCACAACCAACTCAGAACGTCCCTCTGTTTCCTCAGATTACTGCAACGTACTCAACATCTCTCCGGAACTAGACGACGTCGACGCCACCGTTGGCACAAACGGTAACGGCGCGTGTTCCTCACCTTCCTCGATGGGTTCTTCCTCCTCCAACGGTTCCCATTACCACCACTACCACCACCGGGGGAAACTGAAACTGCCGTTTCTATGCGAAGGTGGTGGTTTCTTTGGGAGGAACGTGGGCCGTCGGATCTTGGGGGTTCTTATGGTTATGGTCGTTGCGTCTCTGTTCGTTAGAGTGTCGTTGATGAGTGGGCACGTGCATCGGAGGGATTTGAATGAGCTTGTTGTTGTTAGGGCGTTGCATGAAGATTGGTCTATGGCGCAAAGGGCGATGATGGAGAACGTTGCTTCTGAGAAGCTTCCCGTGAGTTTTTTTTTTTCTTTCTTTCTTTTCTTCTATGCATAGAAAGTTTGCACTTTCCCGAGAAAAAAATTAAAAGGTGTGATTTTTCTGATTAATTGGCCAATCGAAGAACACCAACATAATCTGCAATTAGTTTTGTTTCATTTTACCAATCAAAGTCTCGAGCTTTGTGATCAAAACCCAAACAATCCAAATGTTACTCTGTTTTTCTTTGCATAGAAAGTTTTCACTTTCCCGAGAAAAAAAAAATAAACAAAAAATCTTTGATTTTTCTAATTGATGATGAATCAAAAAATCTGTCATTTCACCCAATCAAAGTTTCGAGCTTTCTGATCAAAACGCAGAACAAGGCAAATGTTACTCTGTTTCCTCTGTTTTCCGTTGCATAGAAAATTTCACTTTCCCGAGAAAAAGGTCTGCAATTTGTTTCGTCGTTTGACCAATCAATACGTGTGATCAGTTTAGCTTTCTGATCATTAGCCAGAAAAACCCAATTTTTACTCTGTTTCCTCTGTTTTTGTTGAGTAAAGATCGAATTTTTAACAGAAACTCTGTTTTTTCTTTCGTTTTCTCGGGAAATTTTCTAAAAAGGAATAAAAAGTGGGGTAGATGTCGTCGACCTGTGATTCTGGGAATGTTTCAATGGATTGCGTCACTGATACAATTAAACTAACTAATCGTTATGTCATTTACCAATCAAAATTCGTTTTTGCATTCTCTAAGATTCGTTAAATGAAAGTATTGACGAGGAAAAAGTCAAATGGAAGTTTAAGCAGCCTTTTGTTAGGTTAGGTGTTGATCAAACACCTTCCCTCTACAGTTTTCATTGACCTTCTAAGGCTTCCACTATCATTATTGAATGTAATATTCATTAGAAAGCTTAAGATTTTGTCTCTTGCCTAAAAAAATATTGAACGGTGATCGTTTGATTGTTGGAGAAGACTTAAATGAAAGATCTTTACTGTCAAAAAGGATTGTAATTTAAGATCTTTACTGGTGTCTGTGTTTACAGATTCCTGAGATATGGCAGAAACCTGAGAGTGGAAACTATCGCCAGTGTGTGTCACGTCCCAAGAACCGTTCAAGTAAGCTCTTGTTATCTTTGCATTTGTTCATATTCTCTGAACAATAGTGGATGACAAGAATGTCTACATGTCTTGCCTCAGGGCTACGTAGGAAAACAAATGGTTATCTTCTTGTACACGCTAATGGTGGATTGAATCAGATGAGAACTGGAGTAAGTTTCAAATGATTTTGTTTAGTTTTTTTACCTTCCTCTACTGATATTTTTAAAATGAAAAAAATGTAGATATGTGACATGGTTGCTGCAGCAAAGCTCATGAACGCAACTCTTGTCCTTCCTCTCCTCGACCATGAATCTTTCTGGACAGACCCCAGCACATTCAAAGACATTTTTGACTGGAGA
>JABAYD010085790.1:0-10818 GCA_014822095.1 Diplotaxis tenuifolia | reverse complement strand
AGAAAGTATAAACAAAATAATTCGTGTGCACCAAAAGGTAACGTGCTTTGTTTTATTGGAGTTTGATGATTCAGTTAGGTCAAAACCCACTTGAGTTTTTGGCCCATATTGATAGAAAGTGTATAGCATAAATCAGAAAAGATTCTTCTTGACCTTAGTTGATTAATGGAAAGAATTAATCATAATAATTACTTGATTAGTCAAGTGCTTCAGCTAATAGCACTAACCAAATTCAACCTGTCTCCACCGGGACAAAAATGATTAATAAAACTTCCACGCTTTTGCGCTGATACTATTATTATTTTCTCTATCTACAAGGATAAGGATTCAGTTAGATATTCATAGCAAATGGGCATGCCTTTTGGGTTTTCGGATTTTTCAGAGTTTCATGACATCTATTTGGATTTATACCCAAAATTAATTTCATTAAGGAATGTGTTACTTGATTCCTAGTGATTAAAACTTACAAGAAGCCTATAGATGAATTTCATTAAGTGCCTTCACAACTTTGTTTCGATCTAACAATGTTATTTTAAAGTTACAAATGTCAAACAAGCACATATATGTCACAGTCACAGAGTAAGCATCAAAATATAACTGAGACTCATGCAATGAGTTTTTTTTTGGGGTAAAATAACTCATGCAATAAGTTGTGACAGTTTTCAAGCAAAAACTTAACAAACAGTAAATCTCAAACTGTCTTTATTTTTCATAGAAAATAATATTTACCCTAATAAATACATATATGGATCTAGTCGATTTACGAAACTTCAAAATGTGCTTATAGATCAATCTGATCAAACATACAGACAACAGACGCAGTTACTACAAAAGTACAAAATTAAGCAACGGAGAAGTTCCTCACTAAGCTCCAGCGAAAAGAAGCGTGTAGAATGTACCTTCTCGGACGGATTGCTTGTTGTGGTGGATATCGTGGATGGTGGCTGAGAGCTTCCAGTACAGAGGACGGCAGACATAGAAGACAACCACCATTAAAGTGATCAGGATCACTATACGGAACCAGATACTCGTTGATGTTGGAGACGCCATTGATGAAGATTGTTTGTTTTACAACATCTACAACACTACATCATTATGAAGGGCTTTAAACTATTCTGAAAATGTACACAAACAATAAATTTAAACATTGACAAGGTGGTGGTAGTGGGTGAACTCTTCTTGTCCGTCCATTTAACCATGCTGGTCTGAGTTATAAGAAATGGGACTTGTGACAGATATGTAAACGTAACAAATTAACATACAACACTAATGGCTTAATGAGAACACTCTACCATGAATAGAAACGGGTTGTGGCAAATACGTAAGAATTAAGATATAAACTACCAAATAAAATATTATAATGTATCAAAATAGCATAGAGGGAAATAATTTTGGATTCACACTTCATTATATAAAAATAGATGTGTTACGTATTTAAATTTTTTTACTTCTACAAAATTTCAACCTTTTTTCCACTTCTATTACTGCTAGTCTGCTACATCTCACCACTTCATATAAGAGTCACTTTACTTCTTAGAAAATGGCTAACTCTATTTTTATGAGATTAATTTGAATTGGTCTATAAATTTAAATTTATTTTCTGTATTTAAGATTATCCGAAACTCGGTGCTTTACATTATACTTTTCTTCTTGGACTCGAAGGATTTTTTTTGTTAACCGAATATCCTTACCCTACCGTGTTGGTGGTCCAGACTAAAGATCGAAGTGAGCATGAATCCAAAGATTACCAGATGGCTCACAGTGAACTGTCTTTGATTTTGGACATTGCAGTTCATATGTAAATTCCAGAGTGACCAAGGTTCGAACCCATGGGCAGACACTCCGGCTAGAGCTTCTTTACCTCGAGACCAAAGCCACTTGGTTATTGTTTGAAGGATCACTTGTTTTAAGAGAAACAAATGCTATAGATTTTCAAAACAAGTATATTTTCTGCCATTCCATTCCATTAACATATAGTTTTACACGACTCGACCTCGCCACATATAGTAATCTAAACCTAACTGATGAAAACCTTAACGTGACAAAATAAACCTATTACTCATAGTAACATTAAAACAAAACCCTCAAGCTATTTTACTCAACTCCACCCTTGAGCTCACCACCCGAAGAAACTCGAGTCTTTTGATAAATTCCCCCAAAATTTGGCTGTCTCTTTCGGCTTATGTCTCTCTTCGGATAGATGCTTGGATCTCTTCAAGTGTCTTCCCTTTTGTCTCAGGGACCATCTTTGCCACAAATATAATCGTCATCACAGCAAAAGCAGAGTACATGTAAAATGTTCCTACACAAGTAAACAAACAAAAAAAAAATCAAATTTTTTTTTTAGAATGCGGTTTCTTGCGGCTCAAGCATACTGATATCCCAAACGAGCCTTTGAGAGTGTGTACCTGGAGAGCTCCAGCTCATGAGGAAGTTGAAAGTGTAAGAAACGGCCCAAGCACCAGACCAGTTCACCAGTACCACTAAGCTTCCTGCGATTCCCTTCACGTTTAATGGAAATATCTGCGTTTGTTTCATCCCCAAACAGAGCAAGACTTTAGTTTATACTCTTCTAGAAGCAACGACTCTGTTTTAAACAACGTTACTTGTTTCACAAGTCATAACCCTGTTTTCAAATAAGGAACCATACATACCTCAGACATTATCACCCAAGGAACAGGTCCCATTCCGATGGAGAAAGCAGCTATGTAGACCTGATTAGTGAAAAACGAGACATGATTTTTTTTATAGTAGTACAAAGAAATATTCATATACTTGCCGAAGAACTGTGCTATTGAATATTAGGTTAAGTGACTTTCACTTACAAGTACACCTCCCACGGCAAAGAAAGGAACCCATTCAAGCAATAAGCTTTGTCCCTGAATCCATAACATAACATATTTAATGTAACGATTTGGTTTAATTAACATAGAGTTTAGCTAGGGTTTAATGATATGCACCTTGAGTAAGAAAGATGTTCCTGTGACTATACATCCTAAGAAGATACCACCAGCTGAAACCTGCAGAAAATTTGTATATAAAATATAAACAATTTTTTTTTGACACGAAAATTCTTTCTGTGGATGAAAAGATTTTACCATTATTAGTGGCCTTCTTCCACATTTATCTATCAAGACTGTTCCAAGAACAGTTATTGGCACCTATCAAGAAATTATTCCATATCAATCTTTGAAATATAAATCATTATAGAGAAGAATATCGACTTAACAGAAGATATTTACTCACCTGAACACAAGCGATAGCAATTGTTCCAAGTTTACCAGAAGAAAGTCCTGCAATATTTTTTAAAGACATGTTAGAATCTCAAATTAGTTTAGTTCTGACTTGTGATACAAGGCAAGCTATTTTAGGTTTATCATTATATATACCTGCTTTTACAAATGTTTCGCTTGCGTAGAATCCAATCCCGTTGATTCCCACAAACTGTTGGAATACCATCAGGGAAACACCAATCTGCAAAATATTCACATCACACGTGGATAACATGTTAGAACTTCTGAAAGATTTGAGGATTGATAAACGTTTTGTCTTGGTTCTGAGGTAAACACTTACGATGACAGACCGACCATATTTCTTGGAGACAAGATCTTGAACTCTTGCTTTTGGAAGAATCTCGAGAGCTTGAATTGAAGCTTGAATCTCTTCAGCTTCATTTGTGATATCTGTGTCTCTTCCTCTCAGCTTTTGTAGCGCTACACGAAACTCTTTCTCACGTCCTGCTTTTGCCTGGAAGCATGAGCATTAAAGATTTAGATAATGTCAAGACGCTTACATAGCCTTATGAATACAGTAGAGAGATTTACCAGCCAACGGGGAGACTCAGGTATGAAGCACAATCCAAATAGCAACACAATACAGGGAGCAAGTCCTTTTTAAGACCAAAAAAAAAAACATATGTATATTAATCTCTATTCCAAGTGAGATTTTCTAAGGATTTATCAAGAAACTCTAATAGGTTTTTTACCGGTAAGGGCAAGGATTTTCCAGGAAATGAGCGATCCGATCAAGAAAGAAACAGATGAGCCGATCACAATCATGAGTTGGTTCACTGTTGTGAGTGCACCTCGTAGATTCTTGGGAGATATCTCAGCAATGTACACAGGCACCTGAAAAGTTTTCATAAACATTGGTTTATTAATATCAACATAATTTTCCCAAAACAGGAAATTAAAATTGAAATTAGACAGATTTTTCTTTGACAAAAAAGAAGTGATTTAAAGGGCTAATTACCACATAAGAAAAAACTCCAATGCCATATCCTGTGAAGAACCTTCCTACATCGAGTAACAATGCACTCTGCACCATAATGATCATCATATTAGAATCTAATATTTGGTTTCATTTAAATTCGATCAATAAATCTGTGTAAGTTTCTGTACCTTGGAGAAGAAGACAGCGAGCCAACCAGTTATGCAGAAGAAAGCTGAAGTTCTCATCGCCTGAAATGAGTTTCCACATACAGTTTAAGCATTAAAATTTTAATTTTGGTCAATTAAGTTTGGGATTAAGAAAGATATACATACCCCTTTTCGGCCAGTCAAATCTGAAAGATGTCCACTCATAACAGCACCAAGCATTGCACCAATTGTTAATATGGACCCAAACATGGAGAACTGCATTTTTACATAAAAAAATGTTAATTTCATATTGTAATACAAAAAATATTAAATAGATAAGGTAAGAAATATGCCAATTCATTTTTAGAATAAAGCAAATATGTACTAATTAAACTATATACTATTTGACACAAAAAAAGCTCTGGCTCAGAGTATTAGACACAAACCTCTGCAAGGGAGAGATTGAGATCTTTTCTTATAGATGATTGAGTAGGAGCTGAGTATCCAACCTTCATCAATAGACAATTTTATAAAGAAATTAGTTTGGTACTAGGACAGAGGTTTGGTCTTATAAAGGAAACCTCGGACTGGTGTAGAGTATCTCTTTTTAGCTAAAACTTACACAAGAGCCAAACTCAAAGGAGCCACAGACGGCAACAAAAGTGCTGAAGAGAACCATAAAGTAAGATTCATTAATCTCACTCTCTTCTTCATCATCATCCTGATCAACCACTTTCTTCAACAATGGATTCTCAAGATCCTCCACCACCCTGTTTAGTGTTTCACCCCTCTCCACAACTTTGATTTCCATAATTGCCATCCTCTCTCTATCTCTTTCACACGTTAACTTTTTGAGAGAGAAGGGCAATTTTTCAAGAAACAAAGAGAGAGGGGTGTGAAGTGTTTGGTTCCTGAAAATGAGTATTTATAGGGAACAGATGTAAGTAGTATCTCAGACGTTGGACGAAGATATTTAAGATATTTGTCCTTTGACGGCAAAATAAAAATTAAGAAACATAAAAATTAAGAAACTGTGTGTTCTCATGTGGGATAAAGCTGTCACTGACCAATATATCCAATCATTTCCACTCCCTTATTTTTTACTAATTAGGGTTTTTTTCCTTTCATGTTACTAATTTGCTATTTATATTTAATCGTTTTTAAGTAATGCAGTCTCTAGTACTACGATTTTTTACTTTCTTGTGAGATTCATTCAGCACATAATACATTGAACAAAACACATAAAGCTGGTTATCTCAATCTGTAAAGTCATTCATTATCATTTTCTTTGAAACTCAAATTCATTATCATATTACATCCATGAAAAACTAAAACATATGAACTTATATAAAACAAAATTAAATGTAAAACATTATTTTCGTGAGCAAAGAGAAATATCCGTGAATTACTGGAAAGATCGATTCTTTTTTATATGTTCATAATATTCAATGTGACATAAAAATAAATTGAAAAATTAAAAAAATTCAATGTTTAGTAAAATTTTATGTTGATAGCTTTACCATGTGGGTGGGTTTGTGGGTCTCACTAATCTAAACTACCCATTGTGATAACGACAACGTGCAGCTATATTTGTCGATATGCTCTTGTATGATCTCTATAACTTTTTTTTTTATCTCTATAACTTATCTTAGCTTTGCTCGTGTTTATTAGTTACTTTTCCTTTTATGTAATTTTGTATATTGCAATGGACTAATTGGCTAGCTCTTGTCAGCTTCTATGCTTCTCCATTGTTCGGAATAAAACAAAAATCTCATAATAATTCGTCTTCAGCAGATATTTATCCTAACGCAACAACAAATATCTGTGAAAAATCATGAAGTTACGAAAAGTAAAACTAACATAATAATATTTTATTCAAAAAAATCTATTGTGAACTTGTAAAAATATCTCCAGTGAGACGTAAAGTAAATTTTATTGGCGGTCTGTTGAATAAACACAGCCACCGCGCCGCATATAACTAGAAAAACTCCCAACCTACCTAATGAACTTATACATCTACAAACATCTCTATTTTGACATTGTATCTTGTATACATATACAAAGGTTATGAAACTCTTTGAGGCAAAGTAGATTATATATATTTTTTGGAGAAAGATTAATGTATATATGTTCAAACACGTTAAAGTTGTTGGAAACGTATAGAGAGACCTATACCAAACTCTTAGCCGGTTTATATAATAAAATAAAATGCTAAGATGTTGTCGTTTACTACAAAGAATGACTCAGAACTGACGCATTTGTGTCTCTTGATTATTTCCAAATCTCATCTCTTTTGTCTTTTTCTACCATTTGCGTTTATGATGCAATCAATCTCCAATACACAACACATTTAAAAAATATAACTTGGTAGACTACATCTTCCCAGTCAATTTACTAAACTTATCAAACAGTTTATAATACGATCTTATATCATTTGTATTCATAAAATTTCCCTAGTTTTTTTTTAGAAAGTAAAGTTATAACAAGAATAGACAACATCATAACTACTCATATTGATAGATTTTTTTCCAAAAAGAAAACTCGATATAACATGCTTTCCTTCACAATTTATCAAATTAATACCGTTTCCTTCTTGATTACAGATTGGATAAAGCTAAATAATGTTGCTTGTTAGACTATTTGTATTGGATTGACATGACAATAATCAAACTTGAAACTTGTCGTGTTGACCAATTAGAGTTTATAGAAATTTCAAGAGCCAAGCCACAGCTTGAAGCAGAAAAATGTACAATACTAAGTTACGATTAGGATTTGTCCAAGAATCGTTTTTAAACCAAGAAAAAATAACATGTTACAGTGAGCGAAGGCAAGCCCTAGTCTATATATAACACTAGTTCGATGAGGAACTATCAGATCACTGACCAGACCATTCCTTGTTATTACAGTTGCAGCAATCAGTATCGAGTCTTTAAGAAATTGGGAAGAAGAACAGAGATAAAAGAGCGAGGAAACTCATGTCTCTTTCTCAAGGTAATCTATCTGAGAAGCTGTAGATGAGCTCTGTTGAAAGTTGAGACTACACAGCTCCCTTCAAGCTTTTTTAATGAACACACCTTCACCGGTCAAAATGAGAGTCTCTGCCATTGGAGTTTCTATTCAAAGTTTGTGTGCCAATCCAGTCCGGATTAGCTGTGTGACCTTGTTTGGATGGTAGAGAACCGCACATACCGCAAAACAGACAGCAATTGTAGTGATAAAGAGAACAGTTTGACGGGACCTGAATGTTTGGGCAGACTGTATTGGTATACAAGACTTCCTTGGCCAGTCTCCTATGTCATTTACGTTCATGACAACCTCTGTGTTTAATAGAGGATCGGTCTCTTTTCTACCATTATCTGGTGAATCCGCTTGTATACTCTCTTTACAACATAGTCCTGCTTCTGGTTCCTGTAAATACAGAATAAAATGGGAAATCTTAATAAAAGAATGCAAAACCAATCATAAGATGCACTCTTGTGCAAAGAATCCATTATTATTGTCATAATGTGCCAAATCTATCATGAAACAAGAGACCAAATGTGTACGACAAGTGAGGTTTGTGTGCTGAGTTCAACTTAAATCAAATAGAAAGAATCAGCTATTAGTGAAAAAACCTGATTGACGTTTAATACTCTTGATGGTATGTCCTTCTCGAGACTGCTCTCACAACAGCATGCTGATGTTATCGGATTCACATTTGAATCTCCATGGCTTTGCTTCTTCCTAGCTGTATTCATATTTTCATGTAGAAGCCTCACGTCGCAGTCACATGTACAGTGAACGAAACTGTCCGGCTCCATTTTCTTAACCAAAGTTTCCAGATTTTGAAGAACGCTTCCTAAGATCGAGGGCGAGTTACTCTTTATCAGATAATTCAACACTCTGTTGTATCTTTTTATCTGACATCGGTTCACGGTTTGCTCTGTGCAGTCTGAAGAGGGGACTTTCACTGACCATGCAATGTCTAGTAAGAGCCCAGTAAAGGTGCTCTGCCTCTCTTTGAGATCCTTGCAACAGCAAGTCGAAGAACAGCAGGCGGCCACATCTTTTTCCTCTGGGAAGAGAGTAGCATTGAACTTCTCCTCTATTAGTTTCATTTCAGAACAAACAGCTTTATCTCCAATTATTAAAGGTATGAAATTTGATAGTCCAGATTCATTTTCAACCTACAAAAGTAGTAGAGGAGGACCATGTTATTTGCAGAAACAGAGCTAATTGTCAAAAACGTATATATTCAACAAATGGATACCTCGACAAATGCAGGGCCAAATAGATTAGGGTCAGAATTCACAATGTTTATCCTGTACAACTTGTTTTTACAAGAACGCTTCCCATCCTGCTCTGGTCCAGGTACAAGAGAATAGTTATGTGGTACGTACTTCCCAGAAAAAGACACAAGAAACCTGCAATGAAACCATTATCATGTTATTCTCTCCTATTCAGAACATCTTAGGGGTCCCAACTCCCAAGTGCAAGATACCAATCCAATGTAACATTTTGCAGGTTCTGGAAATATAGTTTCTCCATATGAGCTAATATGACAGAACTAAAATATGCGAGAGAAGCCTCAAAATAGGGGTTGATACCCATACCGGCATTTGGGTTGCACGAGGTTAAGTCCACAAACAACGAGTTCAATAGGTTTTCCAGCTTCAAAACATAATGGATACACAAACTGAAGTTTCGGTGACTCTAATTTTACATCTACTCTTTTTAAAGTTGTTCCACCTGTCAGAACCAAAAGAAATAAGAATAATTTCACATTTAAAAATCTCAACTCAGAAGATTAAGCTTAGTATGAAAGGGGAAATATAAAAACAGAGCAAAAAATTAAAATTATGCTTGCCTTTCATAAGACGGAAAATCATGTTGTTCAAATAGACAGTCATTGAGCCTCTTCCAAATAGCATCTTTCCAGGTTTAAGAATAAATTCATCCAGATATGCCACAGGATCTTTAGACAACTGCTTATAAAAACAAAGCGGATAAGCTTACTAAAGCGCAAAATCAAAAAGAGGGCTCGCAGGAAATATAAATATATTAAAGTTTGGTATTTTCTTTCTCCAGGAGACAAGTTTCGAAATATATTGCACAATTTGCAGAAACAAAAGAACACCAGGACACAAAATTTATTCGTAAGAGCTTTAATCTGTATATGGTACTCAAGAGGAAATGTGAATGGATAAATAGAATAACCTTACGAAAATAGACACCCTACTGAAACGAAGCAATTTTTATGTAGTGATGTGACATCAAGAAAATGAAAATGATGAATAAAAGATCACAGAATGTACCTTTGCCCACATAATCTCTGGCATTGCTATAAAGACAGTCAAAATTGTACATCCGGGACGGATATAGCCCTCCAGCTCAACAGGCATCGTGGCCAACCATTGGAATATCTGCAAATTATATTTGATCACACGGAAATTAGTTCGTTGAGATTCTGGAAAGGTAAACATAGTCTCTGAACCCCATACTGTAATACAAAATTCTTGATCATACTTGATGACGTAGTCTTCGTGGGAACTCTGCTGGATTCCAATCATAGAGCTTAAAAGAGATCCGACCTGTGGGGCACTACAATGAAATGAAAAGATTAGTTAATAAAGCACAAATAATCATTTCATGTAAGAGTGACTGAAGAGAAAACCCACCATTGTTGAGTAAGCACTTTTGTTGTCACCACCGGAAGGTGAAAGTTCAAACTTTGTGTCATTAATTCCTTCATCTGGTTGAGCTTCACCTGAGCCTGTACCAGAGACAAAGTTGTCTGCGTTGATGCTATGGGTAAATGGTACAGACCCCTGAGTGGGAATATGCCGATCTTCAAAATTCAATGAAGCCTCTTGTTCCACTCTCTGGTCACTAGAGCATGTATTATCTGCTACAATTTAATAACATGGACGATCGGAGTCAGCTTGAATTTCCAAGAGAACTCAAACATTGGCAACAAGAAGAACATCCACAATAAACAATTAAGACAAAGAAACCACATAGTAATATGATTTGAGCTGTTCAGTGTTCACTTTAATACCTTTTAAATCATCAACATCAATGACGCTGTTATCATTCTGTGATAACACTTGCTGTTGTTTAGAAGCAGCACCTCCTTTATCTACAGGTTTCCTTTTCCTTCTGTTGTTGTGACGCTCTAGCTTTCTCCGACAGCTGCGTTTGCCTTCGTCAAAGTCTGGGAGCACGTGGAACCTGTCACATGATTAACTCAGTCTAAGGATGAAAACAACACCGATATGACCAAACAAAGACTCCAATCATTAATACTAACTACTTAATATGTGGAAACATTAAAACAGATCAACAGTCTCTCCCCCAAACTTATTCATTTTCCGATTGACAGACTCAACAGTTTCTAATTCTATCAAAAAGACCATAGAAATCAATCCACATCTTGAAGATCTCGTGTTGAAAATCAACTTCCGTGAAGATAGTTACTATA
>JABAYD010085726.1:0-15807 GCA_014822095.1 Diplotaxis tenuifolia | reverse complement strand
TCATGTGGAATTATATTAATAGAAGATTTTGACTTACACAGCATTAACTTCTATGCAAGGTCTTTGTAAATGGTGTAGAAGTATTTAATCACTAGGTTAATACCCACGCATTTGCGTGGAATGAGAATTATATATATAAATCATTTTATTTTTATTTTATGTTGTTTATATATTATAAAATAATATATATATATATATATATATATATAATTGAAAATTTATTAATATTATAATTAATTTAGCGTGAGATAAACAATTAACATATATATATATATATATTATACTATCATTTGGATATTTAATAAATAGAGCTTCCTACTTACATAGTTGTATGATTATTTGTATATTTTTATAAGAAAAATATTAAACCATTGATACTATCATTTTTAATGTGAGAGATTTAATATTTACAGTAATTCGTTATCATTTTAAAAAAATAAATTCAAAGTTTGTCATTATATACAAATCTATTAAATATCTATTCAATGATATTTTGTAACTCATTAATTATATAATTGTTTGTATTGTGCTATAACAAAAATTTTAAACTATTAATCAAAAAATATTATATGTGAAATTTTAAATGTTTTATTAATTTATAGTCATTTTCAAAAAATTGAAAAATATAATATATATGAAAAATATAATTTTTGTTATATAGTTAATGTTATTGTTTAATTTATTTTCACAATATAAATCTAGGAAAAGAGTAGAGGCTATGCAGTTTTTTTATCAAATCAATCTTATTTAAATCATTAATTGTCATATATATATTATAACCATATTAAGTAATTACGCAAATTTTATTTAAGAACATAATGAATAGAATTAATAATAGTTTTATTCTTAGTTTAATAAAAATATATATTATATATTTATATGTACCAATATTTTTCTCTAATAAATTAGAGAATAATTCTCGTTATGACACGTAGCTACCAAAACATATTGTAATGTTTAACAATTAATATATATGGAATATTAATTATAGGCTTTCTCTGCAAATTTTCTTTATACGCAATGGATGTTTCTCCTTAAATAATCAAACTCAAATCTTTGAATGATCTTTCTGAGATTCTTTAACATGTAGGCTAAAATAACCTAAACTCATATTTTGTGCGCTATTAAGTTTATTATTTCTTTGGGCTATTAGGTTTATCAATTCACCGAAAATTAAATGGACTATACGGGCTATTAATGTGTCAAACAATGTTTTTGAACGTGTTGTTAACTAAATAATGTTTCGGACAGTATTTTTATGGACTATTAATTAAGTGTATTTATTGTTATTAACCGATTAAACGCAGAAGTATTGTGAGAACGACATGTGTCCAATGCTCATTCTCAGTGCTTCTCAAATAATATATAGAAAATTTTTTCACCTGATCTTTTGGTCGACTGCTGAATGATCGAGTCTTCCGATCATCATTACTAAAACAACTTTGTTGGAAAGAAACTTAAGTTATTCATTTTTTTTTTAAAAGGAATTTCATCTAGATATATACCATTGTCAAGAATTCTCTAGGCGCTAGGCGGACGGCAAGTCCGGACCTAGCAAGTTATCAAAAAATCGGAGATAAATCGGGGAGTAATCGGAGCCTAATTTTTAATATTTTTTTTAAATATTTAATATATAATGTAATATATGTGTATTGTAATATGATAATTTATGCATACTAATATTGTATATTAGTATTTTGATTTAACAAACTCCACTGTTAAATATATATACACACACATAATGTATAAATAATCAAATTCATAAATCAAAATGACTTCATAAGCAAAAATATTATAAAGTATGTAATTATATTACAACCACCCATCTAAAATTTTAAAAGAATTATTTCAAGTACAAAAGAGTGAACCAATACGTCTTGGTTTGACAGATAGAAGATGTTTTTGTTTTTCTAAAAAGTCAAACAATAAATAACAATTAAAGAAAAAAATACATAAAGTTCAAAATCGCATCCCACATCGGTAAAGAGAGCACAAGTGAACTAGCATGATTGTCTATATATACAACTATCCTTCTTCACCTCATATTGCATTGTGTGGGCTTTTGAAAACGCCTAACATGTTACAAAGTATTAAACTTAATTGGCCGAAAGCCGGATAAAATCGAAAATGATCCTATTAATTGACTTAGGCGGTCAATTGTGTGGTGGCCGATTAGTTATCCCAATTAGGTCTTAATTGCTGTGGTATTCATACGCCGAGCGATTATGCAGCTAGGCGTCTGCGTTTTTGAACATATTTAATATATATAGAGATAAAAAGAGAAATTTTGACCTATAAGTATAACCACTAAAAAACTAAAATTTAAAAACTAAACAAATTCCATATTCTCTCTCCAGTTTTTTCTTCCTATGCTTCTCTACTCTAACACATGATTAGTTTCTTAACTTAAGTTCTTTCGTTATTTCACCAATTCACCCATATAATAAACAGAAATATAGACAATACAAATTAACGATTTCTTTATATAATGAACTTGAAAGTTACAAGGTATAACCCCAAACCAGTTTAAAACTGGTCCGGAAACGACAATTTACAATTCCAACACGTCTTGGTATTGTCTATTACCGTTTTCAAACCCTTTTATTAGGATCTCAAATCATCGGTTCATATCTCGATTTTAGTATGTTTTTGGGAACATCAGTTTTAGGATTTCGAATGGAGCATCTCTACGAAAATTTTCGCCCTTCTAACACTTCTATCACTTGTTTTGCTGTAGTTTTTTTATCGTTTAGCCGTAGAGTTTACCTTCAGTTGTAATCGTCTGGACCTTTTTAGAATTAATTTAATATAAATGTTTTGTTCATTAAAAAAACTAAACCAACACGGAACAGTGAAACTACGGCCAACCCTAGCTAAACCGAGATCTCATATTCTCATCACATCGCAAGACGGCACCACCGACGCAGAACAAAGAACCAGAGTACTAATTCATGAGCATGCTCTGATATGATATGTGATAGGAGAACTAGTTGCGCATCACTATCCTATAAGTGGTTGATGAGGAAGGTCGACATTGGGAGTTGGGGACGACCTAATTATATTTTAGTAAACTAAACATATCTCCTCTCTCTATATAAGCCATACCAAGTCTTGCATCTCTTTCAATACTATAAAAGCCTCGGAGCCTGGAAAGAAAGATGCGGGTGAACACACCGGTCCTCCTTTTCCTTGGTTTACTCTTATTTATGCTTATGTATATTTGTTCTATTTATTATTTTTAACTGAGATCGTAATTCAATTTGATACCAAGATTTTTATCAAGAAACAATAGCTTCAGAAAGTTATTTAACAGTAGACCAGTTAAATAAGAAACTTCTTTACTATCGTACTGTTGTATGTCTTACTAGAAACTGGAAGCAAGAGATTTAAACAAGAATAATGAGCTTCTAGGAATTGATTTCTTCTATTTGATGAGAAGGTAAATATTTTACTTATTAAAAAAAATTTATATAATTTCATTATTAAAAATACTTTTTAACTATGTAAGACAATACTATTCAATGTTACGTGCATTATTATCTTATTAAAAAGTCATGAGATGGGTACGCGAAGGGAGCCATATTGAAATATGCAGTTTTAATTTGTAAAATTGAAATAAAAATTAAGAACTATCAAATCATAAATTTCAGATAAAATTGATTAAAAGAATAACAAGTGCTTGTGTGAATAATCAATTACCTAAAATGCTGCCTGATAATTGTCTTTACGAAATTATGAAGATTTTGCTTAACAGGAAGATTTTATACTATTTATATGGTAATACTCATAATTTTATATCAATTTTTGTATAGATTTTGTTGTTAAACATTGTATATTTCTATCAATTGATTGGGTATTTGTAACGAAATTTCCTTAAAATAAAATTATTGTACAACGATTTTGCTACAGATGTAATCGGATATATAAATATTATGGAGAAAATAGATGTTCGTAATCAGACATCACTGTCCTCTGCAAAGTTATTCTAATTTTATTGTTAAGAAGATATATTTTCCAATTTCAACTCTATGAATTAGTTTGTAACTATAAAATAAATCTCACATAACTTATGAAAAAAATCCTAAATATCTAATAAAATTATTTATTATTTTTACGTTCTTTATTAAATTAAACATCAAACAAAACCCGTTGCAACACACGGACCTTATCTAGTATATCTATAAAGCAATTATTAATTGGATCTTTGCCTTTTTAATATCAATTATTTTGTTCATTTTCCTCGTTATGAGCTCTTTTTGTGACAAAAACATAAGAATATGTTATATGAGAGAATAGCTCTTTATATTATTAATAATAAATTATTTCAAATATTTTGATAAACATATTAAAAATTATATTGCAAAAAAATACAATTTTAAATTTTTGCAGAAGTTTTTTTTCCATCTTGACGAAAACCTCATTTGGCTATGTTAACAAAAAAAACTGATATTACGAATTCGATGGAAAAGCCAACTTTGTAGTTTCGGATGAAATTTTTGATTTTTTAGTGTTGACAACTCTTTCATTCTTTCCAATTTTACGGTTTTGGTAGGAAAACATTATTATGTAAGTTTTGCAGGAAAACTCAATTTTCTAATTTCGTGAGGAGAACTATATTTCAATGTTTTGGCAGCAACACAGAACTAACAGAAACACACAACTGTTGTTTTGATTAGAAAATGCGATTTTGTAGTTTTGACGAAAAATACATTTTTCATATTCAGCGAGAATTTTGTTATGATTTTAGCAAAAAAAATCAATTTTCGGTGCTAGTGTGAAAACATGATTTCTCAGCTTTCGCGTGAAAACGCTATTCACAGTTTTTGACGGGACAATTCGATTTTTGGTTTTGGTGATAAAATTTAGATTTTATGGTTTTAGAAAAACTTAATTTTTGATCTTGGCGGGAAAACTCGATTTGTCGTTTTCACAGAAAACTTTGATTTTACTATTTAAAATATTATATAATAATCATAATAATGAATTTAATTATTTTTATATTTGTATTTTAAGGTATTTTGGTGTTTTGATTTGTTTTTGGAAATTAAGGTTTTCAAGGTGTTTTAAATTTTGAAATGTAAATGTTGCATCCAAACCGTATATTTTTCGTCTCATGCGTATATATCTCTATGATATTATTTGAGAAGTGAGTTTCCTACGTATCGCGCTCACGTTAACTTTCACGACGGTTGATTACATTGATACCTTTAATGAATTAAAATATTATATTTAAATACTTTTATTATTTTTTTTGTTTAATTTCTTTTTTATCTTTTTCCATATTTAATAAAAATATTATAAAGTTTTAAAACAAATTAAAAACGAAAATATATGTATATATAATATAATTTCATTAAAAAACAAAAGTTCACAAAATAGTAATATTCTCTTTAACAAAATATACTTGCAAAATAATAAAAAAGTTTCTTTATATCTATATTCTTTAGATGAAAAATAATATATGTGTATAAAATGTGATTTCATAAAAAGTCACAAAGATAATTTTGATACTAAAAATATTATTTCCTTTCAAATATAATTTTAATCAGTATTGATGTAAATATTGATATGCGTTATGAGCTTCCAAAAATTAGCTTCCTATTAATCATCACTTTATTTTTTAATATATTTGAAAAATAAACATACAATTTGATAAATGTAAATTATACATATAAATTATAAATTAAATTAAAATTAAAACCAATCAATTGCTATGATATATTTGTTTTATATATATTTATATCCGTGCATGAGCACGGGAGAATCATCTAGTCTACATATATCTCGGTATTATAAATTTCCATCAAAATACATTATCTAAATGTTGATTGCTACAGTGTTTAAATTAATAATATCTATATATTCATTTCCTGATGGAGTGTTTTGATACAAAAATAAAATATATAATTATTCTCTTTTTTTTCACAAATAGTAACATGCAGAAATTCCCCAAAATATGGGTCAATGGTTTGCATTAATTTCTTCTTTTTATCATGTGGAATTATATTAATAGAAGATTTTGACTTACACGGCATTAACTTCTAGGCAAGGTCATGTAAATGGTCTAGAAGTATTTAATCATTTTTTCACCTGATCATTTGTTCGACTGCTGAATGATTGTTGGAAAGAAACTTAAGTATTTCTTTTTTTACAAAGGAATTTCATCTATATAGATAGAGAGATAAAAAGAGAAATTTTGACCTATAACTATAACCATTAAAAAACTAAAATTTAAAAACTAAACAAACTCCATATTCTCTCTCCAGTTTTTTCTTTTCCTATGTTTCTCTACTCTAACTCATGATTAATTTCTTAATTTTAATTTTTTCGTTATTTCACCAATTCACCCGTATATGAAACATAAATATAGACTATACAAATTAACTATCTCTCTATATAATGAACTTGAAAGTTACAAGGTATAACCCCAAACCAGTTTAAAACTGATCCGGAAACCACAATTTCTTTATATAATGAAATTAACGGTATAAACCCAAACCAGTTTAAAACTGGTCCGGAAACGACAATTTACAATTCCAACACGTCTTGGTATCGTCTATTAACAGTTTTCAAACCCTTTTATTAGGATCTCAAATCATCGGTTCATATCCCGATTTTAGTATGTTTTTGGGAACATCAGTTTTAGGATTTTAAATGGAGTATGTATCTCTACAAAAATTTCCGCCCTTTTAACACTTCTCTCACTTTTTTTGCTGTAGTGTTGTTTATCGTTTAGCCGTAAAGTTTACCTTCAGTTGTAATCGTTTAAACCTTTTTAGAATTAATTTAATATAAATGTTTGTTCATTAAAAAAAAACTAAACCAACACGGAACAGTGAAACTACGGCCAACCCTAGCTAAACCGAGATCTCATGATTCTCATCACATCGCAAGACGGCACCACCGACACAGAACAAAGAACCAGAGTACTAATTCATGAGCATGCTCTGATATGATATGTGATAGGAGAACTAGTTGCGCATCACTATCCTATAAGTGGTTGATGAGGAAGGTCGACATGGGGAGTTGGGGACGACCTAATTATATTTTAGTAAACTAAACATATCTCCTCTCTCTATATAAGCCATACCAAGTCTTGCATCTCTTTCAATACTACAAAAGCCTCGGAGCCTGGAAAGAAAGATGCGGGTGAACACACCGGTCCTCCTTTTCCTTGGTTTACTCCTATTCGATTCCATTCCCGGTTTAGAAGGAGCTACATTGCCTTCAATTCCAGGAGTATATGTGTTCGGAGATTCTTTGGTTGATGCCGGAAACAATAACTACTTACCATTTTCTACGAGGAAAGCTATTTATCCACCTAACGGCATCGACTTTCCTAGACATATTCCCACCGGAAGATTCTGTAACGGCAAAAACGCCGCCGATGTTATCGGTTAGTTTTTTTTTTTGTATATCCTTTACAATTACATATCCACTCGCATAACTTTTTGAAAAAAGTTTACGTTTAACATTAAACGATAAAACGAAACAAAAATTACACCTAGTTGTAACAATTAGTTGCCAAAACATATAATTCGAAATTGTTGCTAAACATTTCTAATAATTCTTCTTTGAAAAAATATTTCAAACAAAAATTTAATTTGAGTAATATATGTTATTTTCGTTGATTAGCTGAGAATTTTGGTTTACCGCTACCTCCGCCGTATCTCTCACTCTTACTTAGAAAGTATGCGAGAGAAGCCGCCGCCGTAACAGGTGTTAGTTTTGCATCCGCCGGTGGCGGAATCTTTGATAGCGACGACCAGACCACTGTAAGTTTGTATATATATATTTATATATAGTGATAGTTAAGCTGAAAATAAAACACAAACAAAATGGCACTGAGCATAGATCGAGCACATGGCTTTCCACTAACCAATATATTTTTTTAAGAATTTAGAAACAGACCACATGGCATGAAAGGTTTTCAAAGCTATCATCTAAGTTAGCAATCCCATAAAAAAAATTTGTTGTTGTTAATTGTTTGACTTAAGCATTTCAGGGACAAGCTATCCCTTTGTCCCAGCAATTAGACCATTGGATCTCTATTCATCAACAAATCACTAGAAAGCTTGGACCAGCCGAAGCTCAAATTCACATATCCAAATCTTTATTCGTTATCATAATAGGCAGCAATGATGTTTTGGATTATAATAGAAAAATGGAACTTCGACAAAAGAGTAACCCTCAACAATATATGCAATCTATAGCAGAGAACTTCAAAGAGCATTTGAAGGTAAAAAAAATATGTTATGTCCTTCTTTATTATAAATATGACTAAATTAATTCGAGGAAATTATACTAACAGAAAATTCATGAGACTGGAACGCCTAGATTATTAATATTCGGAGTAGCACAACTCGGTTGCACACCTGAGAAAAGAGATAAGAACTCGACGATCTATGAATGCAATGAGGAGGTTAACATGTTTGCCTCCTTGTACAACGAAGCTCTAATAAAGATGTTGCAACAACTCAAAAAAGAGTTACAAAGCTCAATGACTTACTCTTACTTTGATATTTTCAAGGCCACACAAGATATTAACTCCGACCCTGCACGTTACGGTACGTTGAGAATACGTATACTTTGGATATTAAATTTCGTAATCACGAGGGATGAACACAAAACGCTGCGTTTACTAATTTCAGGCTTAGCTGACGCGACATCGGCATGTTGCGGACGTGGGAAATTAAACGCGGAGAGTCCTTGTCTTCCGATCGTGAGGGTTTGTTGGGACAGAACAAAATATCTCTACTGGGATTACTATGGTCATCCCACAGAAGCTGGTTCTCGTGTTATCTTCGATCTCGTGTCTGCTGATGATTCACAATACATGTTTCCTTTAAGTCTTTCTCAGTTGGTCGCTTCATGACATGTACCGATGTACGTCATTGCTTTACATATCATGTAGACAAATGGAACTACGAGACTTTTGTTTTCTTTTTCGAATAATTTTTGTGTTTAGTTTTGATTGTGTGGCATTTCGTACTGAAAACGAGAAATGATTTGGAGACTTGAATTATATATGTACTAAACATGTTTGTTTGTTTGCAAGCAAATGTATACCTATCGGTTACTATAAACTGGCTCTAATAGGTGTAGACGTGATTCTTTAGTGTAAGAATGCTCAAAAAAGTTTGCGAACTTAGAACGTGTTGAGATCATTAATAATCTAGCCGGAAACAAGAGTTTATAGCAAAACTTCTCTTTATAAAATCAATAATAATGTATCTCTTACAAAGCCAGTAGCTCAATATATCTAATACTTAGAAAAGTCCCACGTCCTAAAGGATTAGAATCTAATCTCATATCCTAAAGTCTAATTCCATATTCCTTTAGTATTAAGAAAATACTAGTTTATCTAGAACAACGAATAATAGAAAAGGGAAATAAAACCAAAACATGAAGGCAATATGATCCACGCTGCATCACATATATAGGGTTTGGCCAGCGTATAAGAGAAGAAAAGACATTAATTGATGCATTAGGGTTTATTGAATTGAAGCATCAGGGTTCTGAACATAAACCATAAGAGCAGTTTTTTTTTTTTTTTTATCAAACCATAAGAGCAGCTTTATCCAGGGTTTTTAGGAGGGTTTTTAGAGGGAGGGGACCACAAATATGTGGAAACCGAGGAAGAAAGTTGCCAAATAGAAGGCGTTTGGAGACGTTTTTTTTATTATGCATGGGTCCCGCGATTGATTCTTCGTTTAAAAAAAATCGGACAAAATAAAAAAAAATTGTTTTTTGAAAACCCAGTTTTAGAGATTTGGGATAAAGCTGCTCTAAGAACATGATTATCCCTAGAAATCCATAAAGTTTTTTAAGTACACTTTAATAATTATTTAACTAATAAATGTTAGCTGAGGATCTTAGTTAAGAATCACCTAAATTTTAACCTACAATGGTAGTTTCTTAATTTAGGTTTCTTAAAAAAAAATTAACTACATAACAATTTGCTACCTTATAGATAAGTTCGAACAACAAGTATTCTCATTACTAATATGTTTCACACCCAAACAGCAAGCAAAGCCAAGAACTTGCAATAAAAGGAAAAGGGATTGTGCTTTATACCTTCTTCCGGCATAATTTGAAGAGAGGAGTAAGATACCTAGCAAAGAGAGGAGTAAGATACCTAGCAATCTTCTTTCCTTTAGCAGTTCACCTCTCAGTGTTCTCCACAGCATCAAGCTCCTGTTTCCACTCAATCAACAGCTAAATACACAGTCAATCAACAACTAAATGCACCAAATGTTAGAAAAAAAAAACAAAAACATAACCATAAATATTTGTGATGACGTGAAGATTGATCCCGGTTTAGAGAACATACGTCTCCAAACCAGATATCCACACCGGCATCAGTTTTATAACTTTTATTTACAAAACAGATTCTTCAACGCTTGAACACTGCCGAAGCTATCTTTTAATTTTATTTTTTTCTTCTCGGGCATAATTTTTTGTTTTCCAAATTGAATCGAAATTAGTAACGTGTGGGACATACCACGATGGATCATGAATCATAAGATAATTAGGTTTCTTGACTTGCAAGTTGCAAGCCATTACAATATGTATCTTCAGTGACTACATTAAACTCATGATTACGATTCACCGATTCTGTATCTTATGTAATCGAGCATTGTGATGAGATTCGATATTTTACTAAATGTAATTAAGGAATTAAGTGTAATATGCCAACAAAATTTCATTTTGGCATCTTAAATTTTTTTGGCGAGATTAATGAGACATTTTTTTATCATTTGAAATTGAAATGTCCAACAAGATACAAAATAGAAATAAAAAATAATATAAGATGATATTAGACATCAAAACAAATTGACGAAACTTTACCAAGTTTCTTTATTGCTAGGCCTCCAACGCGAATAAGTGATGAAGTCATACGAGAGCATTTTCTGCGATGTACGATTGATGATGCAGGTCTCGAATGACACTTAAAGCAATAGCCGCTGCAGCATCATTACGTTTAGGGAGAGCGTGATCCAAACTCCATGATTCTATTTTTGCCAGCAGGAAATAGCTGTTGTGACGTATGTAGCTGAAGCTCTGATGGTCGGCAGACTTTGTGAGGACATCGCATAGATTCTCTGATGAAGTCTCAAAAATGATATTTGAGAAGTGTAAGGTATGTAAACACTCAACAGCCCAATAAAGAGTCTACAAGTCAGTCTCTGTATTTGTGCGCATACAAAAGTAGGCTCGACGACTATACATGATCGTGCCCCCATTTTCATCTCTTAAGATCCATGAAGCGCCATTGAGATGGTTTGAATTCACCCATGAGGATCCAACATTACATTTGAGCAGATCGAATGGTGGTTTTTTCCATCGAACCACATATGTAGCCGCATCCCCCAAACCATCTTTTGTTGCTGTGAATGTATCACACCATGTGGATTCTTCTTCATAGACTTTCCTAGCAATAAACGAAGCCTCAATAACCTTGGTTTCAAAAGTAAAAGCATTACTAGCTTTCCAAATTTCCCACAACAACCATGGAAACACTTTCCTTGTATGAATGTCCGTATCTGAGATCTTTACAACCTTGATCAGGTGAAAGAAATTTTAAAAAGTGGAATTCCGAGAGAAACCTCCAGAAGGTATTGGGAAGTTAGATTGCTCCCATGTGACACGTGCTTTTTCACATTAAAAAGGACATGACAAATACTCTCAGCACCGTTACCACAAACCAAACATGTTGCATCTATCGGGATACCTCGAGTACTCAAACGTTGCTTAACAGCTAAAGCCCCAGATAAAGCACGCTACATAAAATGTTTTATTTTTGATGGAGCTTTGATCTTCCATAATTGTTTTTCAATAGGAGGAAGTGATTGTACATGAGGGTGTTCAAAATTAACCAAAGCCTCTAACAACTTTACCCACTCCGAGTCGAATATGATCCACTTGTTGTGAAACCCCATCTAATTGAATCTTCAAGTATCAGAGATGGTTTCAGCAACATTATCCTCTTAAAATCCTTTGGAGTAAATGTCTGGTGAAGTAATTTAACATCCCATTGATTCGACTCTTGTATAAATAAGTCTGAGACTTTTAAAGCTAAATTTATGGGACTATTCTCACGGTACATTGGAGGTCGAGGGATGAAGTCAATAATTCAATTTTTCGCCCAACATTAGAACCCGCACCGTTACCAATGCGTCTATATAAGTCTTTTTTAGCAATTCCCTACCGTGCATGATACTCCTCTACGCATATGACGGCTGTGATCCCATTCCATACTCAAGAAAGTCTTCATTTTTGAAATACTTGCCTTTTAGAATCCGTGAAACCAAAGAAGCATGGTTATTCCAGATATGCCAAGCTTGTTTTCTGAGTAAAGCCTGATTAAAACGCCCAATACCAGAAATCCAAGACCTCCCTATTCTTTTGGTTTACATAACTTTTCCCACGAAACCCATGAGATTTTTCTCTTTTTATCCCCACTACTCCACCAAAACTCTTTAATCGCACTTGTAATTTTTTCACAGAGACCTTTTGGTAATCAAAAACCTGACATTGCATATACTGGAAAAGCTAAAGCAACTGATTTTATTAATACTTCCTTGGCTCCCATCGACAAAGTTTTGAATACATCCATGTAACCTTCCTTCTAGTTTTTCTTTGATGAAATTTAAGAGATCTTTTTTTGAATCTTGAAAACACTCAGGGAGTTCAAGATACGAATCTTCTCCACCTTCCTTCTGTATACCCAAAACCTCTTTTATAGCCTATTTGGTCTCGTCGACTATTTTTTTACAAAAATGATGGATGATTTTGAAGGGTTAATAATTTGTCCAAACGCATCTCCATAGAGTTTCAAGCCTTTTAATTTTTTTTCACTATCCCCAATAAAGGCTTCACACAGAAATAAGCTATCGTCCGCAAAAAGCAAATGATGAACAGACGGGCTGTCAGAAGCTACCTTATACCATGTAATTTCCCTTGTGCTTCAGCTTTATTTAAAACATGAACCAGAGCTTCGGCACATAAAATGAACAAGAAAGAGGATAGAGGATATCCGTGGCGTAATCCTCTTTCCGGTTTAATAAACTCATGGGAGCGTCCATTGAGTAACACCGAGAAGGTGACATTACTAATACATGACATTACCCAAACGATCCCTTTGCGTTCAAAACCCATTTTCTCTGATAATACTTCAAGAAATTCCATTCTAACCGATCATAAGCTTTGGACATATCTGTCTTAATAGCCATACTTTCTTTACCAATTTTATCGTTTGTTCGCAACTCATGTACCAGTTCATGCGATATGATGACATTGTCTGTAATTAACATGCCTCCAGCAAAGGCCCCTTTTATCTCCAATATTATGTTAGGCATAACCACCTTCATACGATCACATAGAATCCGAGAGAGGATTTTGTATTGCACACTGCACAGACTAATAGGGCGCATATCTTTCATCTCCGTATGATGTAAGATTTTTGGTAACAAAAACAACTGTGTATGATTCCACCCAACTTGAAGTATGGATGTTTCAAAGAACCCTTGAACATCATCAATAATTTTCAGTCCCACAATGTGCCAATATTTTTGGTAGAAAAAACCAGTAAGACCATTTTCTCCAAAAGAACTACTACTTTTAATACCAAAAGTTGCTTTCTTGATTACACCACCCAGTTAAGACCGTGTTCATGTCTGATGTAACCCTACTATCAAAGCCCTCAAATAAATTTTCCAAATCACTTGGATTAGAACTTGTAAAAAAATCTCTAAAATATTCAGTAGCAACATGCCCTTTTAGACCATTCAGTATAATATTCGTTTCCAAAAATATCTTTTAGCATCAAAATTTTATTTTTCATTTTTTCCCTTTGACCACATTGTGAAAGTATGTTGTATTTCTGTCACCTTCTCGAAGCCATTCTTCTCTACTCTTTTGCCTCCAGTATATCTCCTCTTCCCTATAGGCCATAGCCAATTTCTGACTTAACCTTCGTAATATACCAAAAATGGAGAATTGCTTTGAACTTTCTTTATCCAGATCACTCTGCAACCGTTTGATTCTTGTTTTTGAATTCCAATCATTTATCTTTTTAAGCTTAGATAATTCTGACTGACAACGCACAATACGCTCAAGAACACTTAGATTTGAAATAATGTTCTCTACATCCCATCCACGAATAATTGCTTCATCTACTCCTCTCTTTTCATACATACGTTTATCAAAAAAGAACATTCCTTTTGGGGATTCTGAGGTTCAAAGGCAAATTCTATACGCAGAGGTCGATGGTCAGAACGCCACATACTCATATAGTCAGTGGACGATTGATGGAAGAGGCGAAACCACTTCTCATTACCAAAATGTTGATTCATCTCTATTAGGATCTCTCAGTTTTCCCCGTTATGCATTAGCTCATTAAAATCACCAACCAGCATCCATGTCTCATCTCTGGCCACACCTATGTCCGTTAATTATCCCAAACGTAACGTCTTCGTTCTCTGACTGGATTCCCATATACACAGGAAAAAAACACAAGAAACCCCATTGTCATCTTAAGGTCGATAATTCTATTACCACTATAAATTGTATCGACTGCATAGCAATTTTTCTACATTAAATCTAAACCACAACTACAGCCAATTGGTTCAACTGTATGTAAATAATCATATCCCAAGCTCGATTTTAAAGCATTCATATAAACAACATTTTGCTTAGTCTCCATAAAGAATAAAAAATCCAGAAAATATTAACGTCGTATATCCCAAATACGTTGAACTTTGTCCGAACTACTAGCACCTCTACAATTCCAACTCAAATACTCATAATGGCAATTTAGAAAATTCAATGCTTTCATTCCGACCATCCCTATCTTAAATTGAAAATATGCTGATTGAGCACAACCCAAATTTGAGGCCGAAATCATTCTCTAGTCTTTTTATGTAAAGTCGTCTCTGTTTGCGAAGAAACCTCCTAGATCTGATAATGGGACACTCTAATCTAGAAATTCTTTTCATATTTATTTTTTCCTTTTTGAGTCAGTTCTCAATAGATTTTTGTTATGGGTTTTAGGTAGGCTGGTCAATTGGTTGGTAACTGTAAATTCAAATAATTTTCAGATGAAAACTTGAATTTGATGAAATGAAAATGAGTGAAGTCTTTCTGTAAGGCATCACTGTGTTTGAATAATGACTAATCAAATATGTTTTAGGTTGGTGTTAATGGAAACGTCTGCGTTTTTAAGCGGTTTCTCTGTTAGGGCATCTCCTTCCCAATTCTATTTTTACTTTAAAATGGAGTAAAAGTGATTATGCAGTGAAGAATGCTCCAACTCAACTTCATTTCTTACTTCATAATGAAATTTACTTCATGAATGGAGTAATCTATTTTTTGTTTGTTCATTACTCTATAATAGAGTTAGAAATAGATTAGGAATGAAGCATTTTTACTTAATAATCACTTTTATTTTCCGCTAGGACCCAAATATTCATTTAATGTGCATATATATTCATTTTCATCAGAAAAAGGAAAATGACACGTGGAACAATCCTGTGAAGTTGCCATATTCCATCTTGTGAATTGCTCAAAGCTGAGAAAAGTCACACGAGTCCTCTCTCTCTAGCTCGGTCGCTCTCGTTGAGGTTGTGGGAACCCTAGCTTTCTCATTCCGCGTTAAAGTTGGTAATCATTCGATCTCTCTCTCTCTCTCCACTGTTCTTGATTCATTTTTATTGATGAGATTTGCGGGAACGGACAGATTACGAATCTGAGAAACTTTTTTTGTTTGTTTGAAAAAAAAATCGACAAAAAGGATTTGGCGTATTA
>JABAYD010085699.1:0-10956 GCA_014822095.1 Diplotaxis tenuifolia | reverse complement strand
GTATATACCGAGGAAATTCCGAGGAAACACAAAATTTAGGTTTCCTCGGAATATCCTCGGAATTGCCTCGGAAATTTCCGAGGAATTCATTTTCCCTCGGAATGTCCTTCAGAATAACGATGTTTTCTTGTAGTGTATGTATGCAAGACGTAGGTTTATAAAAAAATATCATGATTTTTTTTTTATTTAGGACAGCTGAACATGAATGTAGGTGGAGGGTACTTCCATTAGATGATCCAGTACATTACTTTGCTTATGATGCTGTCAAGAGCATCCAAAACAGAGTTAAATCTTTGTTACTTTATGAACTTCAATAGGTTGTGCATGCTAACGCTTAGGTATGGCTACATGAACAAATTAAAGATTTTGAATTGCTAGAATGTATGGTAGATTTGGCGGTGCTGTACCTAACATACTTTTGCAGTCCCACTTTAGGTATGAGAAAATTTCTGAATAGTTTCATATTTTGTTTCCACAAACCCTAAAAAAATTAGGTTTATCGACCTTCCGTAGATGACATCATGACTATCGAGTATACATGCTTTGGAGATGTGTGACGAATTTTTGAGCTGTGAAACATGACTATATAGTGAGTTATATGGGCATGAGATATCTTTCAAGTGGAAAACCTCAGAAAATGGGAATGTACATTGACACATATTTCAACCCTCTATCCTGATGGAGTTCATAGAAGGTATCTTCTTTCTTTCAAATTTTAAGTCTTTATATATATGTAAGCCCATGCGACTTTATCTTAAACTTTCTTAGTTGATGATGGGATAGGCGACACCAATGATGAAGATAGCAAAAGATGATGAATATGATTAGATGAGATCATCACGGGAAACATGAGTTTGATTTGATCAAAAGTAAACAATGTGATATATCAGATAAAGAATAAGATTAGTGGCTTCGTTAGAGATAAGTTGTAATTATTCAAATTTGTAACTTTCGGTGATTAAGAGACAATTGGTGAGTAAGCTAATACTTTTTCTTTGTGTTTCCTTTACGTACCACTTGAAACATCCATTTTGACCTGTTGTTTCCATCATTTTGATGAGTTGGCTAAAAAAGGGGCTCTAAACTGATTAGTTTTTGAATATGTAATCTTTTAAGGGGGCCTCAAATTCTTAATTTGCCACAACATTTAACTATATTCATACTGACGAATTATCACTTATTAGTCGAGAAAATTTTCATAATGCCATAATTCCATTGAAGAAACAATATAATAAGATTTTTTTCTGTTAATTTTCTTTTTTTTTTTTAAAGTTGGTCTTTCACAAATTACTGTAAAAAATTGTCAATCCTGTTTGTTATGACTTCAAACTTCATAGAGGAAATGACACAGTTCTATTTTTTCATGATCTTCTGTTAAAAGTTTTTTTTTTAAACATTTAGGTTTCTCATAAGTTACTCTGTCAAAAATTACATATCCAGTTCATTATGACTTCATAAAAAGTTTTTGCATTATTCCTAAATATATGGTAAAACTTTGGAAACATTGGAATTTTACAAGAACTCTTTGATGGAATAACAGATATCCTATTGTTGCTAATTTTCTTTAACAAAAAATATCATTGTTATCATTTTATGTAAATTTTATTATACTATTACCAATAAGTTTTCGACTATTTATATAACTATTGTATGATATAGTTGAAATATGTGTTGAAATATGTGTCAATGTACATTCCCATTTTCTGAGGTTTTCCACTTGAAAGATATCTCATGCCCATATAACTCCACTATATAGTCATGTTTCACAGCTCAAAAATTCGTCACACATCGTCATGTATGATATAGTTGAAAAAATCAATCATATATCATTTCAAAGAAACTAAAAAAAAAAGTTTAATCAACTGAAACATTTTTATTCATTTTTATTATTGAACAACTTAAAAACTGAAATTGAAATAAATATAATATATAAAACTAAAATAAATGAAAACAATATATAACAAATTCACATTGCAGACATATAAAATGTATTTCATCTTATCATTATTTTAAATATCACACATACAAAATAATTTATATATATATACTAAGTAGAAGTAATGTGTATGTACATGAGACCGAAGCAAGATAATTGCTAAAACGGTATAAGTAAAATATTCTTCATAGATTTTAAGTCATTTTTAGATATTCAATGTAACTAAACAAATTCATTTTAAAAAAAATGAAAGAATAATTGTTCTAAGTACAATCAGAATATTAATAAATGGAAATAAAATTCATATCATTTGTGTATAGATGTGTAGTGATAATAATAAAGTGTTAATATTTAATAAACCAATAACATTTAATGAGGCTAATGCTTAAAATTATTTTCTAAAACTAACAGTATCATTTTTCCCCAAATCATAGTTATTTATTTTGATAACATAGTTTATTTGGATTTTTAATATAATTACATATAAATAATTCACACAAATATCTATCTTTCCAATTAGAAACAACTTGAATTTGGTTTTTATTTTGCATACCCAGTAGTTATTTGTTTATAATGAATCAGTCATACCTTTTTAGAATCATCTAAATAATAATTTATAATAAAATTTGGAAAAGAAAATAAAAATAAAATCAATAAATAAACATAAAAAATGAAAGATTTATGTTTTCTAAGTTAAATCTAATTGATTAAAGTATTCAAAAATTTACATTCTACTTGCTTTTCAAAATAATTTAGAACAAAAATAAAAAAAATATATGAACACAAAAATGTTTGATTATTGAATTCAAATAAATGTGAAAAATTAAAAATACTATATGCTAAAAACATTTCAACTATAATTTTCCTGTAAATAAGTAACGATTTATACGGTTTAATCATTGATAATAGTCTTTCTCTCCATTTCCAAATCCTAACCATAGTTTAAATTGGTTATGAGTTACTTCAATTATTAATAGTTGCTTTATGTACATAACCATAATTATATATAACAAAACCTTTATAAAAAATATCTTAGAAAGGGAAATCAAAAATAATATAATCGCTAATTATACCTTGAAAACTTAACAATAATATTTGTTTTAAAATGTCGTAATTATTTTTGATGATATGGTTATTTGATCATTTAAAAATACTTAAATATTAAAATATTATTTGGTATGTTTTAAGTTGATTAAAAATGGTAGATATAGTTTAATTTTTACATAATTTAAAATAGAATGTAAAAAACCTCCAACGTAAAAAATACCAGTACTGGAAAATGTAAAATAATTATATAATATAAATTAAATTTCTTTATTAGCTAGATAAATGTTTGATTTTTGATAAAAAATAACAAAAATAAGTAATAAATATATTTTAAAATCATTTTCAAGTTGAAAGAAACTAATTTTTTTTTCTTATTTCCCGCCCTTAGGGCGAGCCAACCCTAGTATATATTAATTGAGATGTCACTTAACCAAACAACTCATATAAAAGCTCTACAATTAATTGTTTTATAATTTGATTGGCTGATGATTTTTTATTTAATTCAGTATTTTTAAACTAAATCAAGAACTAACTTACATCAATAACCAAACAAGTCATATTTACCAATTTTGGTTAAGATACATATGTATTTATAGAAATTATATCGATGCTAGAACTTTTGTTATAATTTATATTGTGAATTTAATAAAATAAATATTTTACAAAAAGAGAAACTTAAAAACTGTCTCTTATATATTTTATAAATAAAATAAAATACAATTAGTAGTTAATAATGTATTACTTATGTCTTATATAGATAATATTATAAAAAAATATAAATGATTTTAGATAACAAATATATTTAAGTTTTTTCATCAATGAATTTATAAATTTAGTATTTACTGTAAAAACTTGTATAATTTTTAAATGATTTTTAAAAAAAAATCTCATGTGTATGTTATATATATAACTAAAAATAAATTAGTAATTATCGTTAGCTGTGTATTGTATATAAAAAGGTATACAATATATATATATATAATTTAATCTCTTATACAATATATATTATTAAAGTTTTAGAAAATAGATTAGCCCATCCGAATATATACTAATTTGTTTATTAAACTAACCATAAAATCTATTAAGAAGTCAATTACGTAATTTTTTCTTATGTTTCATTCAAATTTGAAGTTTTAAAACAATTGTTATAATATGCATGGTTGATGACTTTTATTAAATATTTATTTTCATAAAATCTAAAAACATATTTCTAGAACTAAATAATAAAATTAAAAATAAATAAATGCAATATTAAAAATAATAATTTGTGGTAACTTTTGCAGAATTATAGAAAGAGTATATATTTTCTTATCAATTTGTTTATTTTTATCATTTATGTATATATAGTTATTATAGGATACTTTAACTTCTATAGGTAAGGTTTGATATATTCTTATATAAAGAATTGGATTTTTAGGTAAGAAAATAGATATTTTTATGTTTATTAAACCACACACCAAAAATGTTAATTCACTATAAAAGTGTGATCATTATATTGGTCTTATGAGATATAAAAAACAAGTTGTTTTTTTTTTTCTTTTTTGAAGGCTAGAGTATTTCTGTTTTCATGTGCTAAAGTAAAATATAAAGTAATCCGACAACTAACTATTTCAATTAATTTTAATAAGTTTTAATGACTAAGATTTACGTTGTTGAAATATTTTAAATATCACTGTTCTTTTTAAATTATATATATATAAAATTTTGAGTATCCAACTATTTAAAGTTAAAAATAAAATTTTAATATTTTTAATTATTATTTAAAAATTATACCATTGTAAATATAATATATTTCTTCATGTTAAACCACACACCAAAAATGTTACTTCACTATAAAAGTCTCTGATCATTATATTGGTTTTATGAGCTATACAAAAAGTGTTTTTTTTTCTTTTTTGAAGGCTAGACCATTTCTGTTGTCATGTGCTAAATTAAAATATAAAGTAATTTGACAACTAATATTCCAATTAATTATAATATTATTTTTATAAGAAAAAAAATTTAATGACTAAGATTTACGCTGTTCAAATATCTTAAATCTCTCTGTTCTTTTAAAATTATATATTGAAATTGTTGATATCCTACTATTTAAATTTAAAAAGTAAAATTTAATATTTTTAATCATTATTCAAAAATTATATCATTTTTAACAAAATATATATTTCTTCATATATAAACCCGCAAAATTGCACGCAAACACCTAGTTATCTTATAAGAATGAAAAAAAGAATATTTTCATACAATATCTTAATTGAATTCTATGTTTGATTCATAGAGTTATGGATATCCAGATTTTGCGGTTCGGAATGAATAATGAATCGAATCAAAATTTACGGATACTTTGCCCATCCCTACCCACAACACATACCAAGTCCAATGCCAGTCAACATTTATATGATTCCAAGCAACAATAAAATGGTATCTGTATTTATATGATTTTATGCAACAATAAAATGTTATATGTAACAAATAGTTTTGTTGTTTGGTTAACTAGTCATATTTTTATTTATGAAAAGGATAGTATTGGCATTAGACTAGATACAGTAAAATTATTCGATTTAATGGACTATTTCTTTCATCAAAAGGTCAACAATCTTGGAACGTATGACTTGGTATAACTTAAGCGTAGTCTTTTATTTTATTTTATTTTATTTTATTTTTGGTTATATATTTTGTTACCAACATACTATTATAAATGAGATTTTGTAGATAAATAAATTTGAAATCTTAACCCACAAACTGTTACATTCTTTTTGTGAATTAATTATATTGTGAATGAAAAATATAAAATAACAAAATAGCCCATGCTTCCAAAGTATTCTATCTTATTTTGCTTCCAAAATATTTAAGATTAATATTGACATATTCATTCATATATATTATTTCCCATAATTGTTTTAAATGGAAATTCTCTCAAATAGACAATTTTTAGGTTTTTATCACAAAATAAACCTAAAAACCTAAAATGACCAAAATAGCATTTTTTATTTTGACATTTTTAAAATTTTTTAATTTTTTTTGTAAATTTGAAATTCTTTCCCCAAAACCCCGTTCAGGATTAGTTAACCCAAAGGGTAAAAATGAATATTTGCTTATTTTTTTATAAAATATTTAAGTCTATTTTGATTTTTTTTTCAAAGTTTATATTTTTGTGACAAAAAAAATCTTTTTAGGTATATCCTAAGGAATTTGTTTTTTTAAATTTGGTTAACATGCCGAAAAGGAAGGACAACTTTGTTCTCTTTACATATTCAGACTCAGCTTTCTCATCAGTCTGAAGATGGTACTTCCATTTCGTTGTCTACCTAGAGTTTGACCAGATTTTTGAAGAGGTATACATTCACTTCAATTTCTCTTTGAAATTTATTTAATTTTATTACTAACATTTTTTCATTAAAGTTATGATATGGTCTAGAAAAGAGTGACTAATTCGCTGACAGATTTGTTTTTGTAATATTTATAGTTTATTTATCTAACATGACTTTGCGTTTTAAATGGTTACTTGATCATGTTAGTAAAACTCGTTAAATTTGAAACTTTATTCTATTAAAAAAGATCAATATCTATTGATAAATGTTATGTCTAACTATTTATTTCTTTTATTTACAGGATCACATATTATTTTCTTTATTTTACTGCACATAAAAAAATCACCATCATCATTCTAACTAAGCAGTTATGAATACCTCTATTAAAAACATTTAGAATTGTATTAAATAAAAAAAATAAAACAAATAATATACACGATAATTTCTTTTGTTTATGCTCAATATTACATATATTTCTTTACTTCTTATAAACACTCGATAATGTTCTAAAAATCGACACTTTAATAAAGAACTAATACATTTTGTTCAATAAGTTAAATAAAATAATTTTGTTTAATTTATGTATGATAATATCTTTTATATTGTTCTTTATAGGATTGCAAACGAAGAGTTCTAAATATCCCTGTCGTCTCAGTTGAGAGTTTTTTCAATTTTTTTTGGTTTTCTTATAATTTGGTCCTTTGTTATTTTATTATTCTATTGATGTGTTGTCGGATCTTAAATTCATAATTTATATTATGAAAGCTAAAATGATATTTCATAAGTTTCTTTTTATATTCATTGTTTATAGTTACTTATTATGTCTTTCTTTATAGTTATAGTTTTGTTTGAACAAACTGTATTTTAATTACACCTAAAAATAACACAAATTTTAAAAATAAAGAAATTCAGAGCTTAAGTTATATAAACATTCACAATTTATTTACATTTTTCATTATATAACATATAATATTTATGACTATGATTTTTACATTTTAATTACTATAGATTAAAAATAAGTAATTTTTATTAAGTCATTCACTCCGTGCAGAGCGCACGGTATCACATAGTGTTAAGTAAATATGCAAGAGAAAAAAAAGTTGGATACTGTACATAATGTACCTTGAACACATGCCCATAGACAGAACTCTGACTTCTTATATCCATCACTTTGAAATTCAGTTTGTGTCTGACGTCAAGACTAGGAATTATCAAAATCTTTCGGCCAAACTAAAATATAATTACAATTTAAAATTTTATCGTAAACATTGTGCAAGAAAACATCTAGTTCTAATAATAGAGATTGATTATTTCCAAGGCTCAAACTCTTCCTAATTTTTTATTTAAAAAAGAAAATCTCTTGAATAATAATTTTTTTTTCAGGCCTAACTAATTTTTCTGGTATAATTTTATACTTTTCAAAAAACTAAAAATATAGGTATATAATCATAAAGATAATATGATATTTGTTTGGATATATTTCCATTTGTATAAATCCGAAACAAATTATGAGTTTGTGAGAATGACATAAGAGGTATAATATCACTGAAAATAATACAAACATGCCTAGTAAACGCTGAAAAGAAAAATATCTGACTCGCAAGAAAAATAAATTATCATTATCACTATAAATATCTTCCAAATCCCACTTTAGTCACACGAACGATTCAAAATCACAAAATAAATAATACAAACACATTAAAAAATGGAGAAAGCAAATTTGGTGTTCATCGGTCTTCTACTGTTCTCAACATGTAAGAAAATTAAATCTCATGTTTTGTTACATTCATCACTATCAGTATCTTTTTGAGCAACAATCACTATCATATTTATCCTCAGTATTATATACTATCATTATTAACAACATATTAATCGTCACAGATACTCAGATCATGGCATATAAGGAGTTGTGCAAGAATGACTCAGATTGTAAGAAGATATGTGGAACGGATCATGTGTCATTGTGTATATACAATGTGAGGTGTGTATGTATTACCAGAGTACCCCTTACCAATCAACAAGCTTGCATTGACCATTGTAAATCAATAGGAGAAATAGATTCTCTTTGGACTCCAGACAATAATAAATGTTATTGTCGTAAACCTCTTATGTAATAAAAATAAATAAAAATTATAAAATGTTTCAAAAATTCTATCATGCTATGTTGTACTCTCTTTTTTACTAAAACTTCGTTTAATTATATTAAAATAAAATGTCAAAATCCTATAAAATTATATACATAGCACAATTTATTACACAAAACTAGTATATGGTATGTTTTTTTTTGACATCTCTAGTATATGGTATGTTAAATTGTATTAAATAAGATTTATGAAATGGTCCAGAAAAGAGTGACCAATTCGCCGACAAAATTGTTTTGTAATATTCTAATATGACCTTGATTTTTAAATGGTTTCTTGATTATATTAGTAAAATTTGTTAAATTTGAAAATTTATTCTTTTAAAAAAATCATGACCTATTGATAAATGTGTTATGTCTAACTATTTATTTCTTTTATTTACTGGTCACTTATTATTTTATTTATTTAACTGCACATAAATATCACCATCATCTTTCTAACTAAACAGTTATGAATACCTCAATTAAAAACAATTAGAATTGTATTAAATTACAAAAAAATAAAACAAATAATATACTTGAATAATATCTTTTGTTTATGCTCGATATTACATATGTTCCTTCACTTCTTATAAACACTCGATAATGTTCCAGAAAGCGACATTTTAATAAAGAACGTAACTAATACATTTCGTTCAATAAGTTTGGTAAGATAATTTTGTTTAATTTATATAAGCTAATATATTTTATTATTGTTCTTGATTGGATTGCAAACGAAGAGTTTTAAAGATCCATGTCGTCTCAGTTGAGAGTTTTTCAGTTTTTGTTTTGGCTTTGTTATAATTTGGTTCTTTGTTATTTTATTATTCTATTGCTTATGTTTGGTTAGATCTTAAATTCATAATTTATATTATGAAAGCCATAATAATATTTTATGTTTCGTTTTATATTCATTGTCTATATCTAATTTAATATGTATTTTTTTTTGCTTATAGTTTTGTTTCCACAAACTATATTTTAATTACATCTAAAAATAACACAAATTAAAAAAAATAAATTCAGAGCTTATCTTATATAAACATTCACAATTTATTTACATTTCCCTTATATAACATAGAATACTTATGACTATAAGTTTTATATTTTTAATTTCAATAGATTAAAAATAAGTAATTTTTATTAAATCATTCACTCCGTGCAAAGCGCATGTTATCACCTTGTGTTAAGTAAATATGCAGTAAGGAATACCTCTATTGAAAACAGTTAGAATTTTATTAAATTAATAAAAAATAAGACAAATAATATACCCGAATTTCTTTTTGTTTATTCTAGATATTACATATGTTCCTTTATTTCTTATAAACACTCGATAATGTTCCAGAAATCGACACTTTAATAAAGAACTAATACATTTCGTTCAATAAGTTTGGTAAAATATATTTTTTTAATTTATATAAGCTAATATCTTCTATTATTGTTCTTGATAGGATTGCAAACGAAGAGTTCTGAAGATCAATGTCATCTCAGCTGTGAGTTTTTCAGTTTTTGTTTTTGGTTTTCTTATAATTTGTTCCTTTGCTATTTTATTATTCTATATCTTATGTTTTGTTAGATCTTAAATTCATAATTTATATTATGAAAGCAATAATAATATTTTGTATGTTTCGTTTTATATTCATTGTTTAGTTAATTTTATATGTCTTTGTTTATGCTTATAGTTTTGTATCCACAAACTATATTTCAATTACACCTAAAAGTAACACAAAATTTTAAAAATAAAGAAATTCAGAGCTTATCTTAGATATACATTCACAATTTATTTACATTTTTCTTATATAACATATAATATACATTTTTAATTCCTATAGATTAAAAATAAATAATGTTTATTAAATCATTCACTCCGTGCAGTGCGCATGTTATCGATAACCTACTGTCAAGTAAATATGCAAGAGAAAAAAAGCTGGATACGGTACATATGCACCTTAAACACATGCCCATAGACGGGACTCTGACTTCTTATATCCATCACTTTGAAATTCAGTTTGTGTCTGGCGTCAAGACCATGATTCATGAAAATCTTTCGGCCAAAATAGTGTTTCAAGTCCCTTTTATGGAAAATTGCATTTTATGACAATAAAAAAATTATAATTTCTTGTTTAATTAAAAAACGTTTACCACATTATTAAATATATTTTGTATTTTAATTTTCAAAATACCTTTCACAACAATATATGTTTGGTTTTAACCGGAATAAGTGATGCATATCTGTGTTTATGTTAATGATAGTATTATATCAGTTCAAAATTTAAAACAAAATAGATTCAGATTGCTAAAGAGACTGAATATATTTTTCCACAAAAATGACAAAGAATATCATTTAAATGGATCTTTGATCATCAAAGTTTAAACAAATCGTTTTGAAGCATACGAATCAGCCAGCATTCTTCCACCCGAGCTATTGTGTTTGTTTTCTAAACCTGCAAAGAACAAAAATAATTTCCTTTTATTTGATTCTATCATCTACGACATAAGCAAAAACACGCATCTCAAATCTATACTATTATTTATGAAGTGATTTTGCT
>JABAYD010085628.1:0-12710 GCA_014822095.1 Diplotaxis tenuifolia | reverse complement strand
TAAAACATACATCAAACCAAAAAAAAAAACCAACGGGTAAGATGTACCTAGGCTAGTCAAGTCAATTAGTCCGTCCTGTTCAGATCAAACCATCTTCATCTGCTTCAAACAAAGAATCATGAAAGAACAAACTTATGTACATAATGGAGTATCTCTTAGCACAGTACATAAAAAGCATAACAGGTGTATCCAAACCAGACATACAATCTACAAGCTGTAAGGAATGATTGGTATGGCACGCTATAACATAGCCAATTATAACAAGAAAAAAAGATCAGCTGATCCTTTAGATTTACCGTTAAACTCCTACGAGGTATATACACCATGAAACGATTTAGTTATTTACATAATGGCATGCTTCTCCTCAATGCACCTCCGAAACACAAAAGACCTAGACTGTGCGCTACAAGCCTCACAAAACCAAAACACTTAATAATCCTAGGGAGAGCCACAGCATTGAAGTTTCAGTTACAAAATGCAGTAAAGAGGTTTCTTCCACATCAAAAAACACTGGGCATATAGTACTATGCAACCTAATTCAAGCAGCCAGAGAACCAGTTGCCCTATGCCATAAAAAGATATTTGAGATCATCTACTGTCAGTCTAGTAGCAGAGCTTCCACCATGTTCTTCACCAAACGCAGATGCAACAATTTTCCTCTTCTCTTCCTGATAATTTAAAAAAAAAAAAAAAAATATAATGCTGGAAACTAAGGAACATCAAGCTGATAGATTGCGAAGAATACCTGAAGAGACAAAATTTTATCCTCAACGGTATCTTTTATGGTTACGCGAGTTACACTAACTAGCCGAGTTTGTCCAATACGGTGAGCACGATCAATAGCTTGATCTTCTGTTGATGGATTCCACCAAGGATCCAAGAGAATCACATGACATGCAGCTACCATATTCAGACCAAGGTTTCCAGCTTTTAGAGACATCAACATCACCTCTACCTGTTTATAAACTTTTCACTGTTAGAGAGCTTCAGGAACATAGTCCATGACTAGTAAAAGTATTTAGAAAAATATATGCAAATTACTTACATCTGGATCTTTGCTGAATTCTTTAACAGCCCTGTCTCTGGATGCTAGAGTCATTGTACCATCTAATCTTCTGAACTCTATACCATTTTCAATAAAACTCTTCTCAACCAAGTTAAGCATAGCAGTCCACTGAGAGAACACTATCGTCTTTATTGGCCCTTCGCTAGGTGAAGATGAGTGATGAGTCGTTGGCTCTACAATGGTAACATCGTCGTCGTCATCATCATCGTCAAGTGGCTGCTGTGCTGAGTTTCGACTGCCTTGTTTGGAAAGAGACTTCAGCAGATCTAGGACGGCTTTGATTTTTGATGAACTAAACTCGCTTTTTTGAGGAAATGATCTACGTGAAGAACTAGTGCCTGAATCATTGGTGGTGCAGTTCCTAAGAGCAGATTTGGAGAAAACAACATCACGTCCAAAGTCTTCTCTGCATCTTCGAACAGGGCACACGTTCTCATCTCCAGTGATGTGTTCTGAAACACACTGATAGCAAAATACATGGCCACACAGTGAAATAACAGGGTTTTCTGGTGGATCCTGCAGATAATAAACAGGCAACCGAATATATTAAGAGTAAATATTGTCAAGAACTAGCACTCAGTTAAAGCTCCACTTACATTACAGATATTGCAGATGGAAGATGATGACTCTAAGCGATTGAGCAAATTGATTCGAGCCTCCCTAGGGAGTCTTTGGACTGCTTCTCTTGATTCTTTTCCAACAGGATCTGAGTTATATCCGTTCACAAGTTGTGGGTGGTCACAAGCTTGGCGTAGACGCAAAAGCATCAGAAGAATATTTGCATAGTTTTGACTCAAAGTTCCTGCAGCAGCATATGCCTGGAGAATATATGAAAAGTATGAGTTAACGTTATTTCACTGGCAGAACACAAGAATCAACTCAGAACCTTAAATTGTTGTCGTGAATCTGCTTCAAGCTTCTTGTAGAAAGACCTCTCCTCCACAGAAAAGTCCACCTTTTTCATATTAATTTTCTTTGGAGGTAGATTGATTATGGGTTGCCCATCAAGCAATGTATCTGGATAACATAAAACAACGTTTAATCATACTGTGAAGACTAAACCATCTAAGAGAATAGAGATATAGTCAGAGTATACCTTTGGTACGGCGCAGCATTACAGCCCTAAGAACAGCTTGAAGCTTCTTGTAACCATTAAGAGAGTTTCTGGAGATTGGAAGCTTGATTGTATGGCAAAATGACTTGTACACAGCATAGGGATTATACTTAAGGAACCTGAAATAGCTATACAAATCATCAATGGTGTTTTGTATTGGCGTCCCAGACAAACACCACCTCCTTTTGGCTCTAAGAGTGCAACAGGCTCTCGCCACAAGTGTTCTATGATTCTTAATTGTCTGAGCTTCGTCCAGTACTACTCTGAGCCACCCAACTCTTGACAGAGCACCACAATCAGCGTCAAAAGAAGAATCGTCAATACCTTTTCTACCTCTCTTCTTACTGACACCCTCTGCAAGTTTACGTTTCTTATAGCTTGAGAAGCCTGTGGTGTTATCTTTCTCATCGTCCTCCTCATCATCCACCAATGACTCTTTGGGAACTTCTTTGGCCACAATGGCGTATGTTGTGACAACCACATCATATTTTGCTAATTCAGTAGGATCTTTGGTCCTATTACCACCATGGTAGATCAAAACAGAAAGCCTGGATTCATAAGAAACCTTCTCATCAAGCTCTCTTGCCCACTGCCTTACGATACTTGCTGGACAAACGATTAATGTACCAGCAGCTGGTCTCTTTCTGTTGAATTTCTGGTTCGACGTACTCGCTCGATCTTCATGTTTGGCTTTCTTTGTCTCTGGACTGCTTGAAACTTTGACCTCTGGTTTCACATCTGGAGTTTCTGACTCATCATCAGCATCTAGGTCCAGTATCTCAGCTTCTTGCTTGCTTGAAGTTTCAGACTTTGTTTGTGACTTAAACTTTTGCTTCAAGATAAGAGCAATCGTCGAGATTGTCTTACCAAGTCCCTGCAAAAACAGACCTTAAGCTTGAGAGGAGAATCCATGTAAGAGAATCAGAAATATTAATCAATTATATGTGACCTGGTCATCTCCTAATATCCCTCCTGAACAGTGCAAACTACTTGTTTCCTTCTGAAACATCCACGCCAATGCGATTTTCTGAAAAGCAAACAGTATTTAGTAGACACACACCAAAATTTAAAGGGCAATAAATGGTGTACATTAAAACATGTACCTGATGCCTCATAAGAGAAACTGTAAGAGTACCAGGACGTAGATCCATTTCTTTGTTGGATTGATTCAAATCCTGAAGGATTAACATACTTTATTCTAACAAAAATGCACTTAACATGCAAGGTTAATTATGGAACAAAACCAAAAGCTATCAGAAAAGAACAGCTAAGCCTAAGTGTTGAAGTCCAACGATCCATAAGAGAAGATTGAGTTACCCTTAAGGCAGCCTGATAGATGTGCGTCTCATCGTTCTCAGAACTCCTGTCATCAACAATCCCAACAACCCTGTGAATAGGATCACTCTGACCACCATAAGGAGAAGCAGATGCTCCATGCGTCATAGATGGAGGCAAGATCCTAACCCCACTCACGCCACGCTGGATTCCAATCTCACCATGAGCTCCTCCACGGTAACCATCACCAAAAGCATTCTTGTTGTTGCCTACAGCTGGACTACTATAATCCGCACTGTTAGCAGTTCTTGATGGAATAAAAGACGGTGGAAGGGTTCTTTTGATATCTTGTTGAGCAGGAAACTTCTTATTATCCACACCAGAAACAACATTCTCATTCCATGTAGAGTCTCTTGGCTTATAACTAGGTGGTGCACCACTGCGAGAAGCTTGAGTTGTATTCATATTGCCTACCGCTGAACTAGTACTACCATGACTTATAGCGATTCTTGAAGGAGTTATTTTCTGAGCTTGTTGAGCTGAAAGATTCTTGTTATCCACACTAGAAACACTCGAGTTACCAACATTCACACTCCCTGTAAGATTTTTAGAGTCTCTTGGCTGAAAAGATTGAGTATTAACCTCAGGGGAACCCTTTTGAGGGAAGCTAGTGTTACCTACATACAAGTCAAAGAACAAACACAAATTACTCCAATAAAGCTACCAACTTTAACCTCAACGAGACAGAGCAGAGAGTAAATTACCAAATAGCCATGCGGTGCTATTACTCCTGGTTCGAGGTTCTTGTTTAATGGACTCGTCATCACTACCACTATCACTACTACTACTACTACCAGAACTAATTTCAATTGCGGAATCCATCAAGAGATCTCCTTCAACACTCGAGCGTCTAAGGAATTGAATCAGCCTGCAATGCAAAACAGTGATGTTATTCTGAAAAAGACGGAGAATCGGAGAAGAAGAAGAGACAATACCGAGGAAGCAGCGAAGGCGACACTCTTGTTCATAGGGGTTTTGTTTTGTCTTTCTCGGAATCTGTCACTTACAGTCATGTGCTGATTTGGTAATTACATCTTCAACGGAACTGTGGTAACAAAAGTGTAATAATATTACAGTTGATCGGCCCACTTAGATACTTTCGGCCCATAGTAGTAATGTATCGTTTTTCATTCTTACTAGAACCAGAAAACAAAACCAGATTGTTTGCATTTTCTGGAATAAAATATTTATAACTTTTAAATTTTTGATAATACACTTTCTTTTTTCTGCTCCAAAAGGTCAATTTTCTTTACTAGGTTAAAATCATTATCCAGCTCCAATTTATATTTGTTTACTTGCTATTATTAGCGAACGCACACAATTAACCTTTTTCTTGTTTTAAATAAACGAGGAAAAATGTTTTTGTTTGTTTGTATGAAAAGGAAATGATACACACCTCCAGGCATGTTTACAAGATCTAAAGAAAGCAAGTAACAGCAAAAAAAAACTCTTCATTTAATGGATTTCTTAACGTGAGACAAAACCTAAATCCCAAATAACAACAAAACATTTTCCTTTGTTTTTTTTTTAAAAGTGAACCGCCCACTAATGATGCAAACTTCGCTGCGTGTGTAGAGCCAGGCTTATTCATGCTTATTAGCCAACTGTTAAACCCAATCCAAACTTGTAGTCCTTCTTCTTATGGTCAAGCTGAGAGAGAAACAAAACCAATCAGCAGTTTTAAAAGGAGAATCTTTGGTTGTATCTCAGTACAATAACCAAGGAACAATGTTGTTGTACCTCAGCAGATAGAAGAAAATTGAGTCCCATACTCAATCTTTCTTCCAGGAGAGCCGATGCTACACCATTTGAATCAATCTTTCCCCGCACACGAGACTGAAACCAAAACACACAGATTATCAAGGACCACTACTTTCTTGTTATTCAATTACAATCAATTAAAAACAGGTTACCTGTCTCAGAATGTAGTCATACCCAACACTAGCCGCAACATCTCTTGAAAAGTAGTTGTACACAAAGTCAGTGGCTAGAGAAACCTGATCATGAAGGTGTCATGTGTTTATCTCTATGCTCTATAGAGCTTATAAGATCGGAGCTCAATGACAAATGTACATTACCTTGTCGGAAATCTTCTGAACATAGTTCATGGATATGTTACCAATGCTAGCAACTTGTGCAGTAGCGACCTGTTGGTAAATAAAACGTTCTTAGTAATGATAGGTACACAACCCGTTAAGCGTGTTGTTCACAAATAGCTTGGAATAGATTTTACCATCTTATCAGTTTCGTATCTTGCAGCGTAACCAATACCAGACTTCCGAGGCACACCAGCCCAAAAAACTTCCCCACCCAGTGATAGACGTGGTGTCACACTCTGTCCATCATTTTCATGAAAATACAGTCACTACATTGAACACAAAAAGAGTAATATCTCTCACAAGCACCCAGAGCCAGCCCTAAGATTTAGGGGCTATAAACAATTAAGAGTTTTTTCAAAAAAAATTATAAATTGTATATATACGTAAAATTTTCATAAACAATCGGAGGATATAGGCCAATGTTTAAAAAGACGGATAAGGATAAAAAAACTTTTCTTATGGCCATAAAAACTAAACATGCACACAAAAAGTTAATTAGAACGCATTATGGTTCGTATCTCATCACTGCGTTATAGTTACATGAATAAACGTTACTGCGGTAGAAGATAAGTCCAAATATGGCTAGCCCTTTTCCTAAGTAGAAAGATTTACAAAAAAAAAAGCAACTGTAGCAAGGGACAGACAATAGTCCAATTTACCTGAATATAGGTTGCTCCAATGAGAGCACTGTTCCCAAGTTGAAGCTGGGCCCTGTAGTCTGATCCCTACACAGACACGAGACCAAAAAAAAACACGTAAGATGAACCAAATACCAGCATCACAAGGATAAAAAAAAATCAAATGCAGAAAAGTTACTTACCATGTAGTCAAAGTTGAACATTGCATGTGACATATGAGGCTCATTTGTCAGCTAGAAAATAATGTAAACAAAGATCATAAATACAATATCCATATACACCATAGAAACAAACAAATCCTACTGTTGCAGAACTTACCTGACCATTCGCCTTTAAGATCAACTTATCAGTTACATCAGCTTTCACTCTTGCACTTAGTCTACCATCAGTCATAACCCTTCCCATAAGCACCAACTGCATACAATTATTTTTACTGTTATTTGCATATCTTTTTGACAGCTATAATAATATGAAACAAACTGATTAGTACCTTGGGGTCAAAAAAATTGGCACCAAACTCATAATGGGCAGTTGGAATTTTGATTGTTGTATCAGGTGACTGAGAAGGAACTTCTGTTGGTCCCATCATTACACTGTTTCAAAAGAAATACATGCTTATTGAGAAACCAAGATAAAATGTAAATGTTAACTTTAAAACAACATAAATCTTTACTACCTGTGGACGAGAGAAAACTTTTGATTCAATCCTTTGGAAAAGTCGAAGCGAAAACCCTCAAAATTCTCTGCCTTTAAAGACACTGCAAGTAATAATCAAACGAGTTAGAAACCAATTGAAACAAAACTACTAAATGCCTTCACCACACATAACAAAACCTGATCTAAAAACAGTAAGAAACCATTAGGAGAGACAAAAGGACAAACACTGATGCAGACAGTGAGTATAATCACTAAGACAAGCATTGATGCAGAACAATGACAGAATCAGTAACACAAACTTTGAGGCAACCAATGAACAGAATCAAATCCGGACAAACTGAAAAACTTTCAATCATACTATTTCTACTGTTTGCAAATCTCTTAAGACTTTAAGAGAAAAACAATTAGAAACGAAACGGTAATAAGGAGATACTAAACTGATAGCTTCACGGTTGAGTTCCTCATAAGGAACAGGGCAAGGGAGATTCGAGTAATCAACTTTCTCATCTACTTTCGTCTTGGCATCGATTTGCGCCGTCTCGAGAGGTGGGAAAAGATCCGCCATCGCCGCCCACTACCGCCTCCGAGAAATAATCCTTTTAACGGCGGCGACAGTAAGAACAAGAAGATGACGAAGTGCAAAGGGTTTGGTTTCTATTTGGGTTTTTGGTGGGTTTTGTAATTGTGACGGTTCTGGTTTACCCTGATTTCGTCTTAAATCTCAAACCGGTCTCACATCCTCTTTATTCGGGTAACAAACTGGTCCAGAAGACCGTGCTAGAGGATTTCCTTTTGTTTTGTATTCACCCACGTGAGTAGACTCTGCTTAATGGATCTCTTTTTTTTTTGTTATCACTATCAGCGGTCTCACATTTTTTTCGCTTAATCAAATTTTAGATCAACCATCTTAAAAGAGAATTTTTTACCTTAGACACTTTTTGACTTTGGAATTACAAGGCACTTCATGCTTGTGACACACTTTATGTATGTGTTTTGACCAAAATACCCTAAACTACACTAGTTTCTTCCCAACATTAGAAAAAAATCACTTTCCCAAATTTTCTGAAGCCCAGATTTTGCAACCTCTCAAATTGCAGATTTTTCTCTCGATCTCTCTTCTATATCTCTAACGATAGATCTAAACCTTCGTAACGGTGTTTATTGTGTAGCTCGAGTGGAGGCAAGATCTGTGGATGAGTGAAAGGCTTAGATGCTTTTAGGCTTTCAAAGGCGCACTGTTGAAACAAACTCCGATGGTGAGCCCACCGCTGAAGCCTTCTCTCTTCAGATCCTCCATCGTCTAAGCTAAGAGAGTCCTCGGTTGGTGCAGACCCAAACGTCCCTTTCAAATCCTGGGTGTTAAGGTTCTACCTTATGAGCTCAAGTCTCCAGATGGGTGTTTATGTTGATGTGAAATCGTTTGGACAATACTAGATTTTGTGGAATATATACTTATCTCACTCTGCTATTTAGATTTTTGGGCATCCACGTTCTCATCGGCCGTGCTTTCCTCTTTTGAAGCTTCAGCTGGAAACAATTAGGGAAGACCATTCACCTGTGTTGCCTTTGTTTTCTTTTACTTTTTCTCTTTGGGTTTGGATCAATGGTATTGACCCTGAAAAGTACAGTGGGTTTGATTGGAATTGGTTTTGACCAAGGGTATTGTTCTCTCTCAGGTGATGTGTTGTATATTGAAAATATATAGAGGAAAAATCAAGCAATATGAACTGTGTTTTGTTTGAATGAATCTATTTTGTGTTCTGATCTATGTATCTTACTTGAGGCTTTAGACATCCTACCAAATTCAATTGGGTTACTAGTTAAAGAGAAGATACATCAAGTTAGTTTTGATTTTTTTTTCTAAGAGTTACATTTTTTTGTTCCTCGAAAAATGTGGACACATACTTTTTGTTTCTGTGACATGGATATTACTTCAACATTTTTGTGGGAGACCTCTGTTTAAAGATTACTGACACTGAATTATGGTCAGCCAATATGCTGCAGAACATTATGGTCACAACGTTGCAGAACATTATGGCCACAGCTCACTCATATACAACTCCCCGTCCACAGCTCACCTGTGCACAGTTCACCCGTCCACAACTCACCGTCCACAGCTCTCCGTCCACAACTCACCTGTCCACAGCTCATCCATCCACAACGACTGGACCTTCTCCACGACTTGCAAGAACTCTCCAAGACTATGATGGATCAGGTAGACTTACAGAAAGTTTGGTTAGGGAAATTGGATAAAGAGCTAGGCAAGATAGATCATAGCTGAGGAAATAAAGATCCAGGACTATGGAAAGCTTGGTGGCAGTTGCGGTAGAAGTGGTTCTGAAGAAGGCGGTGGTTATGGGGAAGCGGTGGTGGAAGACGTGATGATGACCGTGGAGGTGGGTGTCGTGGGGGTCGTAGTGGATGTCGTAGAGGAAAAGGTAGTGATTTCGAAGAAATTAGTGTATACGACGTACTTATTTTTGAATTCTTCCAAGTGCTTGTTTCAAGTTTTTTTTTCATAATGAATATTAATTAAAAAAAAATAAAGAGACTATAGTGGAGAAAGAAAGAACTCTACAAAACAAATCCAGATTTACGCCAGCTTGATCCCAACGAATTTGGTTAAAAGAAGGAAGGATTTTTTCGTCCAAAATTTCTTCTCTCTCATTGATAATGTGTCCACAAGTAGAATGTGACCTTTAGTGTTAAAAAGACACAAATGTGTCTTAGAGTGTAATGCACTCCTTAAAGGACCTACAAGATAAGTAACCACACAGCAAAAAGAACACAGTTAATACACAGTTCTGCGACAAGAGTATTGATATTTAAATTTAGATATTGTGATTTGTTTTTAGAGTTGGTGTCCTCTCCACAACAACACAAGGCAGAGGAAACGGTGTAAGTGAACAATACAAAAGATAAGATTGGGTCTCAACAAAGGAAAACAAAAAAAAAGAAGCAGAGAGAATCACGAGTAGAGAGCAGAACTAATTGCTTAAAACTATCATCAAAGTGTTTACTTTTGAGTTTCACAAGGAAAATGTTTACCTAGTAGTGGACAAAAAATAATGGAAGTAAGTGAAACCCATCAGCAAATAATATTATATCTACATTTGATACTGAACATATTGTCAATGGTAGTTAGCAATGGCTTCATCATCATCAGAGCGATGGAAGAAGGTAGGCAAAATATAATAACTTTTATCACAGAAAATACGGAACTCCAGTCCTTGGCCCTCTCATTTGATTGTTCTCTTCTGTTTCGTTGAAGTACTTCACATCCCTTTCCTGGTACAACAAACATTCACATGGATTACATCATTAAACCATGGACAATAATCAATCACGCTATAATGCTGTTATCACCTATAATCCATGGCAAACACACACACACACGGCTTACTTATCTAACTTTCTTTCTACAGTTCTCCTTAAACCTTTACTTTAAGCAGACACCAAAGCAAGAATCTGGTAGAATAGAATCCCCTCTTGTTGAGAGATGCCCTGCATGACTAGGGAAGAATAGAATATTCAATATGAAAGACTTGAAGACATGTCTCACCATGTTTGCACCGAACGCCAATATAGAAGCGACATTGCCACAGCGGTAACAGTAATTAGGTGCAGACCATACCTTCACACCAAAGAAGAATTAAAAAAAACACACACACACGCACATCATTAGGCAGGGTAATAATTCAAATTATAGAGCTTAAAAAGGCCAAGTCATAAGAAGCCGAACACTCACAGTTACAAGGCCTGTATCTTGGAACATGTACTTGAGACCTTCTTGTACCAGCTGGTGTGCACGGCATACTAGATCAAGCTTGTTGATGTGGTTGAACTGCACGAGAAGCCAAAAACCAAATATCAGACACGTGAACTCGGTTTATTAGTTACGGTATTGAAGAAGGACAAACATACCTCAGTGGTAACTCTCGACCCGAAAAGCCAACCAGCTCCTCGTGGACTAACAGCCCATGTTTCAATATCTTCAGGATCACTCCACATAAGATCACAAAAGGGCCCTTCATGGGGAATTTCACAATTTCGATCGACCAGTCTAATCTAGAGCCCACAATAAGATCTAAAGTGAGTGGATGGCCTTAATAACATGCTAAGACAGAAACATACTTATCCAATGCAATAAAGAAGAGTTTAACCTGATCAATTGTCCGGACATCTGGGGAAAGGCCACCATGAACACATAGAACCTAGACAAACAAAATCATATCTGAGCATAGGATACAGCAAAACATATGCGACAATGCTAAGTTGCTGACTAAATTACTTACTGTGCTGTCTATAATAGCTGATAGGGTGAGGTAGTCAAAAACATCTGTGCAATATCGCCATGCATTAGCGTTACCATACTTCCTTTGGCATTCGTCATAGAAACCATATACCTGAAAAATATATAATTGGGATGAGAATTTTAATACTATAAATAGCATAGTAAATGTGCCTTAGCGTCACAAAACACATCGCTAAAAGTTTAAAATGAAAGTAAACCCAGAATCGTAACTTTTCAAAAAACTGCTATGAAAACAGAGAAGATAATCAAAATAACTTACATCCCAGGAAGTGCGTAAAGAAACCATAATAGATATAAAGTGGAGCAGAATAACGCATACCTGCGTTAGCTGTCTACTTTCATGATTTCCACGCAGAAGTGTAATATTGGCTGGATGTCTACATATTACATTACAAAAAAAAAACAATTTAATGCCCAAAATGGATAAGACATACTTTCACAACAGCAAGGCCTATACACTTTAAACAGCATTCTCAAGGTAACTCATGCTTGAAAAAGAAGGCACAAATCACAAAGTATCTATAACAAAAGGGTAAACATGAGATGTTTGAGAACCATTTACTTGCTCATTTAAACCAATTTTGAGTGCAGTGTTATTGAGCCAACCTCTTCCAAAGAAAGATTAATAATTGTAAAAATAAACTGCATAATAGGACAAGTACTTAGATTAAGCACAAACAAGAGCATTAAGAGAACATGCGTCCCAGTTAAAGAAACACGTGTTTACCTAGCTTTAAGAAGCAAAAGAATAGTGAAGACTTCAAGGCTGTTGTAACCTCTATCCACGAAGTCACCCTGCGAATTGCCCCACAACAAAATCATGATATCGATTTTCTGCCATAGGAATTACAAAAAAAAAAAAAAGAGGAAAAACTATGTACCATAAATATGTAGTTAGTGTCGGGAACATGGCCTCCGGTCTGAAAAAGCTTCATAAGATCGTGAAACTGGCCATGGATGTCACCACAGACGGTGACAGGACTGTTGACAGGCTGCACGTTTGACTCCTCAATCAGAATCTCTTTCACCTGCAACATTACAAACCAGCCTCTGCTTAACCAATCTCTGAGAAAGGAGAACGTAAAATTAAATCTGAATTAACAAAACTAATCTCCATCGAACCAATTTGATAAAGAAACCCTAAATCCATCAACCTAACGGAGGAAAGAGACAATATTCGAAGTCAAAGCCCATCCAAGATAGAGATTAAGCCAAGTAACTAGAGAATACCAGAAGAAGTTATAAGCCTCTCAAATTAGGGGGAATGGGAAGAAGATGGGAGCGTACGTATTCGCAGAGAAGCTGAAGCTCGTCCTCGGAGAGATGCTGACCTTCTTTAACCTTCGAAATCCATTCATCCAAATCCATCACTGCCTTCTTATCTCTCCCTAATGCCACCACTCGCGTTCGATTTCAATGGCTGTTCTCTAGATGGAGATGGTTAATTATATAATGTCTATTATACCCTTTATATAATTTACAAATT
>JABAYD010085599.1:0-14303 GCA_014822095.1 Diplotaxis tenuifolia | reverse complement strand
ATTTCTGAATTTTGTTACAACTATGTTGTTATGGCCGTGGAGTCAGGAAAAAACTATACTGACCTATAAAACACTTGAATATTAAGCTGGCCCTCAACATTCATATGTATATAGAGATAAAATTTAATATAGTTCAATAAAATTTCTTTAGTTGGAACTGGGAAATTCAAAAAAGCTTCAGAAAGCTGTTTTCTTATTCAAAAGAGGAAAGCAAAAGGAGGGCGTAATTTTTTTTGTAAAAACCATACAAGAATATGATTATAATTAATAAAAATTTAAAGAAAAAAAAAACAACATCATAAGTATGAAACCAAACCAACAATATAAAACCATAACTTGCTCCTCCCTCATCTACTCGTTACTTCTCTCATAACTAAACATATCTTCATAACAATTAAGTTTACTTCTCTTCCTTTTACGTTTCTAAAAACTTCAAAGCCTCAAGTTTTTTTTTGTTTGCGAGTGGTTTTGTGATGCGTACAGTGGCTTATACCGTGCACCAGACGCTAACACCAGAGGCTGCTTCAGTTCTGAAGCAATCTCTAACCTTAGCAAGACGGAGAGGCCATTCTCAGGTCACTCCTCTTCACGTAGCTTCAACACTCTTAACTTCCACAAGATCCAACCTCTTTCGAAGGGCATGTCTCAAATCTCATCCTTTCACATCCCTTGGTCGTCACATAGCTCACCCTTCTCTCCACTGCCGAGCTCTCGAGCTCTGTTTCAACGTTGCACTCAACAGGCTTCCCACGAACCCAAACCCTCTGTTTCAGACTCAGCCTTCGCTCTCCAACGCTTTAGTCGCAGCTCTGAAGAGAGCACAGGCTCACCAGAGGAGAGGGTGTGTGGAGCAGCAACAGCAGAGCCAGCAAAACCAACCGTTCTTGGCGGTTAAAGTCGAGCTAGAGCAGCTCGTTGTGTCGATTCTTGATGATCCTAGTGTGAGCAGAGTGATGAGAGAAGCTGGTCTCTCTAGCGTCTCCGTGAAGAGTAACATTGAAGATGATTCCTCTGTTTTCTATGGCTCTTCTTCCTCTGTTGGTGTATTCTCTTCTCCTTGCTCTCCTACTTCTAGTGATAACAATCAAGAAGGAGGGACTTTAAACCCTAACCCTAGTAGGCTCTTGCACTCTTATCATCACTCCTTTGAGGAGAACCCGTTTTTTCATTTCCCTAAGGCAAAGATCTCTACTCAAGATCAAGCTAGAGAAGACACGGCGAACCCGGTCATTGAAGTGCTTCTAGGGAAGAAGAACAATAAGAAGAGGAACACAGTCATAGTTGGAGACTCTCTGTCTCAAACAGAAGGAGTGGTTTCAAAACTCATGAGTAGAGTTGAGAGAGGAGAGGTTCCAGATGATTTAAAGCAAACCCACTTTATCAAGTTTCAGTTTTCTCAAGTTGGGTTGAATTATATGAAAAAGGAGGATATAGAGGGGCAAGTTAGAGATCTGAAGAGGAAGATTGATTCTTACACATCTTGGGGATGTAAAGGTGTGATTGTTTGTCTTGGTGATCTGAATTGGGCAGTTTGGAGCGGTCCTAAGAGCGCGTCTTCATCGACTTACAGCGCGGCGGATCATCTAGTGGAGGAGATAGGGAGGTTGGTTTATGACTATAGCAACTCAGGAGCTAAGGTTTGGCTCTTGGGGACAGCTTCTTACCAAACATACATGAGGTGTCAAATGAAGCAACCTGCACTTGATGTTCAGTGGGCTCTTCAAGCTGTTTCAGTTCCTTCAGGAGGACTTTCACTAGCCCTCCAAGCTTCCAGGTTCATCTCTTCTTCTTTTCTGATCAATGATCACAAACTTAAGTACATTTGGGTTGATATTAAACTACTTTATGTTTCAGTGGTAACAGTTATGAGATGGCTCCTCAAGTGATGGAGATGAAGTCTTTTAGAGTTAAGGAAGAAGAAGAAGAGGAAGAAGATAAACTCAGTTTTTGTGGAGAATGTGCTTTTAACTATGAGAAAGAAGCAAAAGCTTTTATATCCGCTCAACACAAAATTTTACCACCATGGCTGCAACCTTCCAACAACATAAACCATAAGGTATAAGATATATATATTTTTTTTTAAATTTAAGGCACAAGATTTGTTGAAATATGAAATTCTTCTTTATTGTTGTCATCTTTGGTTACTTGAACTGGTTTTTCTTTCTGTGGGTTTAAGTTTCAGGATGAACTGAGTGGACTGAGAAAGAAATGGAACCGGTTTTGTAAAGCTCTTCACCACAAGAAACAGAGCAGCTCTGTTTTACAAGATTCTACAGCCACCATTTCTCTTGTGGACTCGTTAGGTCTGAAGCAAAACTCTTGTGTATCTAGTTCTGTGGCTAAGTTCAGACGACAGAACTCGTGTACTATTGAGTTTAGTTTCGGAAGTAATCATCAAGAAGGTCTAAAGAAGAACCTAACAAATGAGTTGAGTTTGGATGGGTTCAAGATTAGCAATGATGAAGGCGTGGAAACCAAGATTACTCTTGCACTTGGTCATTCTCCATTTCCATCTGATGTAGAGAACTCTGATGAAGAAGAGGAACCAGAGAGAGAGATTACAATGAGACAGTTATCAGAGAGGCTTCATGAGAACATTCCATGGCAAAGTCAAGTTCTTCCTTCAGTGGTTAAAGCCGTGGAAGAGTCTATGAAGAGGAGTAAGGGGAGAGATGTTTGGATGCTGGCTTCGGGGAACGACGTGACTGCGAAAAGAAGACTGGCTCTTACGATCACAACTTCTCTTTTCGGGTCTGTCGATAACATGCTGAAGATTAATCTGAGAACATCCAAGGCAAGTGAAGCTTTCAAGGAGCTCGAAAAGGCGTTGAAGGACGAAGAAAATGTTGTTGTTTTGATAGAGAATGTTTGTTTAGCCGATGATCGGTTCCAGAGACTCCTCGTTGATCGACTCGAGGCAGGAGATTTAGAGGATTCTCAAGGGAAGAAGAGTCAAATGATCTTTCTTTTGACGAGAGAAGATGATGAATGTGTAGAGAACGAAGATGTTGTTATACCAATGATGTTGAAGTGTACGAAAGCGAGTTCTAGTTTGTTCAACCACAAGAGGAAGCTAGAATCCGATGCTGCACCGACGATGATTAAGACGAAGAATCCGAGAATCCAAGAGGAGGAGGAGGATGCGACTTGCGACACAAGCAACATCAAGAATGAGTTCTCAAGACAGCTGAGTTTGGGATCAAATGCTCTAGACCTCAACTTAAGAGTTGCCGAAGAAGATGAAGCCAAACCTGTCACTCAAATCTCAAGCGGGTTTCAAGAACGTTTTCTAGGTTCCATCAAGAACCGGTTTGATTTCACAGTATTGTCTCAGGAAGATATAACTAAATTTTTCGTGGAGAAGATCGAAGAGGCTTGGGAGGAGATACTCGGGAAACAGGAAGAGAGATTCAGATTCAACGTCGAACCGAAACTGATCGAGAAGTTATACAAAGGGTGTGGGTTTTGTGCTAACAGTTTGTTTGAAGAATGGGTGAAAGAGGTTTTTCAAACGGGTTTGGTAACGGTCAAAAACGGCGGGAAAGAGGGCATTAGTGTAATTAACCTATGTTTGGGAGGTATAGATATGATTGACCAAGGAGAAGAGGTATACGAGGAGGAAGGTTTCATGGGTACTTGTCTACCTAGTAGAATCCAAGTTTTCTTTGATGGTTAGATTTTGTTTTAATTACTGTTTTTAATTTCTTTTTATAGTCATATGCACTATCTTGCTAAGTTGCTATTATAATCATGTAGTATATGTAATAGTTATGACCCAAGAAAAGTTGAACTTGACCGCGTTGTTCTTTGTGTAAACATATAAGTTTTGTCATGATAGAATGTGCTTGTAACATAGATTTTTTCGTTCCATTATCTTTCATGTAGATTTGATAACAAGAATTTCATACAAAGATCATAAATGCCACGCGTCATACAATGCACATTTTTTTTTCTTACTAAATGTACAATCTTAAATTTTGAATTGATTATCCATAATGAAGTTGAGATCACACTTTACGTGAACTAGATATATCATATCTTTTGTCTTATTGTAGAATGTAATGGAAACTGGAAATGTCATTATGCTAAATAGTGACTCAAGAAATTAAGTTCTAGTTTTTTGGGTGTAAATCGAGTTCTATTTGGTCAGCCACAAGAGGAAACATGAATTTGATGTTGCACCGACGTTGATTAAGACGAAGAATCCAAAGAGGAGGAGGATCTGGCTTGCGACACAAAACAACATTAAGAAAGAGTTCCCAAGAAAGTTGAGTTTGGGTCAAATGCTCTAGACCTAAAACTTAAGAGTTGATGCCGAAGAAGAAAGCTAAACCGGTCACTCAAATCTCATGCGGGTTAGAAGAACGTTTTCTAGGCTTGATCAAGAACTGGTTTGATTTCACATTTTTGTCGGACGAAGATTTAACTGAAATTTTCATGGCGAAGATCAATGACTCGTGCAGGGAGATCCTACAAAGGGTGGGAGTTTTTGCTAGCAGTTTGTTGGAAGATTGGGTGAAAGAGGTTTATTGAACGGGTTTAGTAACGGTGAAAAAATGGAGGGAAATAAGGCGTAAGTGTAGTTAACCTATGTTCGAGGGGTATAGATATGATTGAGCAAGAGGAGGAGGAAGGATCATGGGTCCTCGTCTACCCATGCAACCGAATCCATGTTTTCTTTGTTGATTAGCTTTGGCTTTAATTACTATTTTTAATTTCTATTATAATCATACAATTTACTTATTTTGCTGTTATTTTCTTGCAGTTTTTTTAACAGCATCTAAACTGATGGTTGTATCTTCAATATTGAATATATATTGATGGCTGGCAAATTTCGAAATGAGACACCCTAGGAACATATGGTCCTTTGACTTTGGTCAACAAGATATGTTGATGGCTATATGGACTTAAAGCACGGCATACCAAATTCAGCTGGTTATTCCAGGTCAGATTTTTCTGGCCAGGTTGAATGGTGACTCAAACATATTAAGCTATGATCTACTATATTAACTTGAAGTCATATTTTTCAGTTAGTAAAATATATGAGGTCTAATGCTGACTTTAATGTATTTTTATTATCTTTTCCCATTGTGTGGTAATAGTTCACTAAATGAATTGTATAAGGGGAAAAGGTGATCAAATTTCACGTTATAAATTAGATTTATTTATATCAGACCCAATTATGGAAAGGCCAATAAAATATAGGCTTGGGCCTAATAAGATTATTGCAATAGGGCCCGTTTTACATATAAATATTACTACACTCGTCAAATGTGGGCTTCGCTTATATCCTAATGTGTTCTCATAAAAAATTAGATACTAGATATTGGGATGAATATAATAGGTGGTTTAGAAGTTAGAACGTTACGTGAATTTAATGAATGACTTAAAATTATTATGAGTATATTTAATGAAATATAATACATCAACAGAGGTTAGTTCCATCTTCCAAATAGTATTTCTATTTTAAGTAAGAGAGAAATGTGTATGTTAAAGTAAATCTCATTAGGTTAATTAAATGATAGTCTATAAGAAAACGAGAAAACATATAACATAAGTAATAGTAGTATAAAACGTTAGGCGAATATAATAGGTGGGTTAGAAGAATTATTTTGAGTATATTTAATGAAAAATCACACATTAATAGATGTTAGGTCTGACAGAGCATATATGTTAATCAGCTCTAATGGTAACAATAGTGGGAGATATATTGTGTATTTGATCTCTTTAAAAAAGGTTAATAGATAATTAGTGAAAAAGTTGTTTTGTTTATGAGCCTAATCCTAGTTACGAATCAAACACAGCGCTGAGATAAACAAATGGAAATAGAAATAAATAAGGAGAACTATATTGTATTACACAAAAAGTTAGTAATTAGCTGTTTTACACGGAAACCAACGTGATAATGTAGTTATTTATGATGATATATATCGTGTACAATATATTTAATGACGATTTATGCTCTTATTTTGATAAAATGATTGGTGGTGTGAGTAAAAAGTGTAAGTTATGTGAATAATCCCAAACCATAATTTCGTAAAACGAGTTTGTTATAAAATATACAATCAACAAAGTTAAATTTATTCAAATTTTAGATGTTATTAAATAAACGAAAATCTTACCAATTAATCGATCTGTGTTCCTTTTCTTTCTAAATTGGGTTTTCGCAATGTGGGACATAATTAAAAGTTTTGGGGAGTTTTCTAAAGAAGTCAAAAGTCCAAGCAGAAAAAAATGGAGTCTTCGTAATAAGAAGGCGGAAAAGAAATAATAGACGAATATAGGTACCCGATAATAAATATTATTTTAGAAACATTTGTTCAAAAGAAAAAAAAGTGGGTGGAGTCTTTCGTCTTCACTGCTCTCTCTGTGCTCGAAAACTTGCCGCCAACGGCTCTCTCTGTGTGCAGTCCTGTAACTCATAACGAAAATACTGCTCACCGCTTTTGATTCAGCTCTAATTTTCGTTAAATCCCTGCGGTTTCAAGAGGTGCGAACCTCTCTCGTTCTTTCTCGATTGTCGCCGATTTTGTCTCAGCGGGTTCGATTTTCGCGGTAGATGTCTTGATTTTGTGATATTTTGTTTCAGCTCGCTCCTTTTAGGTTTCTTTGGGTTAGTTATGGTGGCAAGAGAATCCCCTGACTTGTTTTAAGACTAATTTGTGGTTTTTAGGGTTTGGGTACGAAATAGAGAGTTGGAATCAAACATTCTTTCGACTCTCACCGGATTCTGATTCGCAGGTTTTGATCTCTCGCCGGTGAAAATCTTGTTACGGGTTGGAATCGATTGCGGCTCTCACCGGTTTGGGTCTCTCGCCGGTGAGCTTGTTTTTGTTTCCATCGTTTGTTTTCCACACAACGACCCTGTCACTGAAACTTCTTTATGTCTCATTGATCCTGCTTCCATTCTCCTGTTATAAGCTCCTAACATACTGTATGAGTTAGTGATTACATTAGATGTAGCAGGTGAAACAAGTTTGTTTCAGTAATCCTTGGATCAATAGAGAACAGTAGCGACTTCATCAGTATCAAAAACAACTACTTCTTCATCAATTATAATCTGGAACTTGTGTATCCAAACTAACATAAGTTTTTAGTCATTTGTTTTCAATCTAGACATGTCCCTCTTGATGATTTGGCATCTGCAGATCGTGTGCTTTTTTGATTTTTTTTTCTTCAGTTAAACTAAGTTTGTTTTTTTTTGTTTCCTTCGCCACAGAAGAAGATGGATTTCAAGAACATGTCTCACTTATCTAGCCCAGTTTTACGTCATGTATGTGTATGAAATCGATGTTTCGTTTTGTTTGATATATTTTTACATTTTCTGTAACATGACTACATCTTTGCAGAATGTAAATGCCGGAGAAGGCCCTTCCAGCCAAGTAATATTCTTTCATTTATAAAATTTCTTTTCAAAGTATCTCTATGCTTTTACGAGATATTCCCAGTATATGTTTCAATTAATCTATATCTTGTTCGGAAATCTTTGTTAATAGGGATCAACAGATAGCCTAGCCAAATTGCGGGTATGTATACATTCATACTGTTTTATCTCTGTTTGTAACTATGCGATCATGACTATTGACTTTTTATGCAGTCGTACATCGCATTGGAGAAGATTCCTAAAGTTCTTCAGAATTCATTCGAAGAAATACCAGAACTGATACATCCACATCTGCTAAATATCATTTTACATAGGCCGGAAAACGGTGAAATCTTTTCTTTCAAGGCTAAGAAAGGAACTTTTACACTCTGGGCTAACTTCGTAGTAAGTTGATGTCACTTGACACTAGTTATATTTAACTTTCATTTCCATTTTTTCTTTCTCATTAGCTTTTATGTCGATTTCAGAGGCCAAAGAAAGAGGACTGCAAAGATTGGGGAAAATCAAAATTTCCAGTACAAAACCAAGGAGAACATCGTAAATAACTTGGTCTCGCTCTTTTCTTTTAAATGAATTTTGTTTGCATTAACAAAAGAATACTAAATTGAAATTGCAGGGTATTGTTGGTCGATTGGGGAAAGTGAGCACATAAGTGAGGCCCGAGAGATTCACCATATTGATGCGGAGCTTACATCGTACTCTGGCCAGTTTTTGGTTGATTTTGCTGATCCTGTCCGGGCAAAGGAAAGGTTCTTGAAGACCAAACAGAAGCACTACTGCTATGCTTATCCAGCGATCTACGGTATGGAATATGCCATGGCCTATGGTATGCCAAAGACTGATGACTGGGGGCATACAGGATGCCATACTGGAGTACTCCCATCCTCTAAGGATGATGTCAAAATGCATCATGTCTTAAATGACGCCAGAGCTTTCTCAGATGTCCGTAAAGCAATTCGCTGCCTGCAAACACAACCGATCCTTGCTCAAATTGCTGTCTTCAAGCCGGAGTTTCCGAATATTGGAGATGTAAGTATTGTGAAATCTTTTTTTTTTTCTTCTGGATGTTATAGTCATTTAAAACTAACACTATGCAGCAAGTTTACCGGGGACCTACCTCTGCAAACTCTTTTTTCTCTGGATGGCATCAAGTTTCAGTTCGGTTTATAACGGTGGAGGAGGGAGAGTTAATTGCACACTGCAGGAATAGCCATGGTGAAGAAAAAGGAGTAATGGGATACTTCAAGGCCTCTCTTGATATCATGCTGCTTGAATTATGCACAACTGGAAAGCCATCCTTTACAACTCCAAGTAGACTCTTCAAAGCATTTTTCTGTGGAGAAGTCCGAAAAGAATTCGAGGTGATGTATTTTCTTTATTGTCTAGTTTATTGGTCATGTTTTCTTAATCAAAGTCAACCTACACATGTCAGATGTTGTTACTTTTCCATATTTTAAGATTTGCTGTCTATTTTTTCAGAGGGTGGTTGAAGAACATTATATTGAGGGTCATCAACTCGGTAGCTCGGATTATATGTCATTTTTTATTCTTGAAGGAATTTTTCATAATACGTCTGGGAGTGTCATTAAGCGTGAGGTATGATTTAAATAATGTGTAACTCTTATTTGATTGTTGCTCTACTTAAAAGCTAAATAAATGTTATAATGCATGTTTTCTGGTTGCAGGATCGTGAGAATGAAATCATTGGAACACCAACAAACCGAGCTTTACTTAAATGGGCCTTAAAGGTTTTCTTTCCACTCTCAATTGATTCAACTCCTTGTTCCAGTTTTTGTTTTGTTTATTTGTATTGATTACTAATTTTCATACTTTTTTTTTGGATATGTGTAGAGGGACATGAGCTTCACTTCTATCAAGTCCGAGTCCATGTTTATTAAACGTTCCGGAATGGATTCGTCCATGGCTTGTCTAGGCACAGCAATTGAATGTGTAATTGAATTTCTCAAATCTCTTACTAGTTTCTGCATTTTGGTGTACTTACCTCCTAAGTCTCAACTTTAATTATATCCTCAGGAAAATATTAGTAGGCAAGGTGTTCGAATTCACTGGAAAGGCGATGCAAAGAAAATTCTAGAGACGTGTACACGAGCTTATGACAATGGTGTTGTTGTACCGATGTGTGAAACCAAGGTTGGCGCTTGGCAATCATTATTTTTTTAACTTATGAATGAAAACCAGGTTGGCAAAGCATATTTCTGAATCTAGTTATGTTATTTCAGAGGGAAGCATTCAAAGCTGTCATCGACAATATGGTTGCAAAAGGACTAATATGCGTTGCTCTTGCATTCAAATCAATTGCAAAGAAAGATGTTCCATCTCCAAAGGAAATAAAGAATTGGATATTACCAAATAAACGACTTGTTCTGCTTGGTATCTTTGGTATTAAGGTAAGAGTCGCTACCCTTAAATAAATCTGTTGATTCCCTTGTACTAACATCACCATACAAAATTTCTTGTAGAATCCATGTCCCCAAGTTGACGATGATGAGCACGCTCTACCAACTTTTGCGGAAGAGAACAAGATAGAGGCCAGAGGAGTAAGGAAGGTTCGTTAATTGATTAGCGTTTCCTTATCACTCAGTCCTAACAGTTTTTTTTTCAGTATATCACTATGAATGTTAAAATTGGAATTGTGCTTTTACTTATGTAAAAAATGGAGTTGATTTTTTGATGTAGACGGGAGAGGAGTCCGAGGAGCTGCCTGAAGACAGCATCCCACATGATGATGAAGAATGTTCCTCATACGTCACAGATTCCAGCGTAAGATCTTTCTCTCCCTTTGTTCATGTCTTCTTAACTATCCTAAATTGCTTTGTTTTTGTTCATGTGATCACTCTTCTCTCACGTGGCTTGTGTATTTATAATGCATTATCAAACTCTCTCTCTTTCTGTGGATATTGATTGAGTTGTGAATGTGGTAGGCTTTTCTTGCTGGTGAGAAGATAAAACTTGAACATTGGCGCTATTATTACGACAGCGACCTCTGCGCTAGACTTGGACTGTACTGTTACAATCTTCAGAAGGTTTTCTTCTTAAATCTTGTTCTGACACTATTTTACTACGCACACATTCACCACTTATCACCTAAGTTAAGCTTCCTGTCCTACTTTTTCATCTCTATAGGGCACAGCTTACGATTTTGGGTTTGTGAGAAAGTTATATACTCGGTATGCTTCGTTCAGCAAGTCTTTCATAACACTGGAGGCAGTGAATCCAGCTGACCGTTCTCGATTCACTTTGGAGACGTGCGTTAAGCATAACTATGAACAAGTTACAAGCGGACTGAGTTTGTGGTGGGAGACGCACATTTGCAGGGGGGAAGGTAAAAGAGATGTCTATCCGTATACGTTAGGAATGTTCCTCTGCCATTATCACAAGCTTTTCTTTGTGTGGTCAAAAGGTAGCGAAGAGGCTGATTATGAGTGGGACGATGAAGTAGTAGATGCTTATTACAAAGGTGACATGCCTAAATGGCTGTCTGATGAAGATCAGCAACGATGCTATGTGGTAACTCTGCAATTCATATATGCACAAAATTATTCATGTTCCCATTGTTGACTATTGGGTGTGTGAATCCATAGGTTAAACAATCAGAGCTTCGTGACAAGAAAAACGGGTGGCTGCATCTCTTAACTGAGTTTGCCTTCTTCACGAAATGGAATGGAACGCTCAGGGCGAGAGATATTGCGGATTGCCGACCTTTGATTACCCAACGTGCGGTTGTCGAAACTCTGGGAGAAGGTGAGAAAGAGCCGAGTGATAAGCTCAATGCAGCCAATGCAATCTTCGACATAACTTTTGATTGCGCAACACAAGGTCGTTATAGGGCGGTTGTACGGAAGACGATGGATGGAAAACCGGGGCACATGCGCCTCGAGGTTATGTGTTGGTCCATGAGCGAGAGGGCCGAAGAAAGGGGACCAGAACCTACAAACATAGCCAAATGAAACTCGTTGAACATAAAACGACTGCAAACTAAACGAATGGTTTCTTTCTATTTTGTTTGGAAAATTTCTTTCACAATATTCTACATATTGCTACTATCTGGAGAAATGTAATCACAGTCGTCTGACACTAAATGCAGCCACTGATCTGAAGCTTCCCTGTGCTACGGCATTTGCTTTAGGCTCTTGCCACACTCTATTCACATAGAGAATGTTGCACAATTATAGATTTTGATCTTACACCAAGTACGATTGCATCTCAAGCATTTTATCTGTAAGAGTTTACTTTTCGATAAATGCATCTAGGCTATGTTACGTGAAAGTCGCTACTTATTTTATGAAAATTTACAACTTTGCTAATGAACTACAACCACTCCATTATCATTTTTCCACATGTGATTAGGTGATTATAAAATAAACAAAAATAGAAAACATATGCAAACAACTAAAACCCAAAAATTCACCACAATAACATTAAATATATATATATCAAAGTGAAAATGAATGTCTTGCACAATAAACATGAAGCATAATGACACTTGATGTGGTTAATCATCTACTGTAATAGTCCCGAAAGCCCTCCTCTTTCTTGCATACATCTCTGCATCGACACACGTCGCAGGTTTCGGGAACTCTGAGCCTTATGCTTCAAAAGAACAGAACACGTTTCTCCTGATTCTCCTCCAACTGCAGCAGGACTGAATGATGTTTGGCAACACCTTTTGACCCGAAAAACAAAACAAACACTGCCTTTTCAGGTTTTGGTTTATTCACAAATGTTTTGGAATTCAACTACAGTGGGAAACAAGTCGACTCTTACATTAAGATATACATTAGACAGAACTCACCTCCATGGGTTGGGACAACTTATGTAATTCGTTCTCATACTAATTATTGCATTGCAAACAGAAATATCTCATTAACGTGGTGATAGATCCAAATAGTTTTAGACAAACACAACATAAAGCATATATGTATCATGACAGAAGTAATAAACAGAGTAGATCCTAGATCCGCAGTTCTGTCTATTGTTCTTCTTCTTCAGTTCACTATGCTGCTACAACTTCAAGGTACATATGTCCTGGTTTACCATCCATGGTTTTCCTTATTACCGCTTTGTGATCACGTGCCCACTCTGAAGATTCACCACTATACTTGTAACTCACATAGAAGACTGCATCTTTGGCTTTCAGTTTCTCATTGCCTTCTTCGGTGCCTTCTTTAGTTACTACAACCACCTTCTCGATTTCCAAAGGTGGGGAAGCAGTCAATACCTACAAAAGAAAAAGGTTCATTTTCTTTTCTTTCCTTTTCTTACTTCTTTTTGGAAGAGAATCTCAAGGACTTACATTCTTTGTTTTTGAGTAGAACGCAATTTCGGTGAATAGATGTAGCCAATCATGCTCCTGCAACTCTGATTCTTGCACCTGTGATGCAATCCACAGAACAAAAATGTATGTTACCTGCTTAGTTAACATGTCGCACAAGTTGCCTTCGAAAGCTAAGAAAAAAAGAAGTTGCAGATTAAAACAGTGGACATGATCTTACCACATAATAGTTTTTATTGTCAAGTGCCAATTCTTCAACAGACGACCATTTGGGTATTGCATCTTTATAGAAAGCATCTACTGCCTTATCGTCCCAATCTTCATCCACAGCATCGTCACCTTTAAAAAGAACTCTCTATAAAAAGTTAGTTCTCTTAAATTAAACCAGAACTCCCAGCGATTTATATATGTATATAAACACTACTAAGACATCCATCCATCGGTAAAACACAGACAACATTGATATTCATACATTTGATTCTGCAGACTATGGTACTCCACATAACGGGACAGCGTGGAGAAGAACCTTCGTTTAACAAGGTCTGAAAAGAGAAGACCGAGTCAGAGACAGGATCCTTGGCGTCCAAAGTTACATAGAAGTAGTCGTATGCAGTAGATACAACATCATACTTTTCCCAGCGCACAAACTTGAAATTTGTTCCCTGTCTCAAATACAAAAACAAAAAAAAAGGAATCAAAGCAACAATCAACACATCAAGTAGAGAAATACATTTAAACAAACCCTAACCATTTTTAAAACTTAAAATCATGCAATATCCACCATTTTTAAAAATAAACAAGAGATCGCGAGATACCTTCTGAAAATTGTAGCAGTAGAGTCCAAGCCTACCATAAAGGGCGATGTCATAATCATCTCCCCAAGTAGATTCAATTACTCTAGACGGATAGCTACAGTTATCCACATCAAAACCCTACAAACACACGAACAAAAAAAAAAAGTATCATCCTTGTTTCTTTCTTTTTTTACACGAAGAGATCACCAAATCATCCACTGGAAAATCTAAAAAAAAAACGGTCTGGTAATCAAAATCGATATTCTTATATATAAAAGAAACATCGTGATTAAGAATTCGAAGAGGGAGATTACATCGGCCAACCCTTCTGTATTGATATCGGGATCGTTTGGAACAACATCCAATTCGTAGAACAGTCGCAAAGCCTTTCGCCTACTCTTTTCTCTTCGCCGTAACTCAAAATCCTCCATAACCTCCTCCAATTCTTCCCCAGATCTCACAAGATTTCAGGATATATCCCATCCACAACCATAAAAGAACTTGCTTGGTTCGACACATTAATACGACGTCATCTTAGGTTCAGAAAATAATTACTAAAACAAAACTCAGCCCATTAACCTCAAAAAAATAATTAGGGTCTATGTCCACAGACTGGTGGCCCATTTGCGACCCATTTGTTGTTTTTATAATATTGTCGTTCTGCTTCTCGTGGGATCTGGAAAATTAGGGTTTGTAGAGAATACAATTTGGGGGTGGATATGGAGGACGACGCGTCGTCAGGTTATGATCTTGAGTATGCCCGAATCGCAGCAGAGGTTTTCTTAATCATCTTCTTTAGCTTTTCTTTCATGTCTAGTGCTTTTGATTCTAT
>JABAYD010085571.1:0-13744 GCA_014822095.1 Diplotaxis tenuifolia | reverse complement strand
TCTTAATCTCTCTTTAATTCTCTTAAACTCACAAAGCTCACGTGCGAACTTTCAGATTAGTCGTATCAAGAGCGCATTTAACCAACCAGGAAAGAGAAGCCGGTTACTACCGCTTATTCGCCAAAAACCTGACCGGATCCGCTTTAGAATGGTTCGCCGGGCTAGAAGGAAATTTGATCGATAACTAAGAACGTACATAAACAAGTTGAAAAAATTAAGGCTAAGATGTTCAACCCAAACAAAGTTGTCGCCCTCGCGGCACTGAAAAACGGTGTATGGTTTCTATGTTCAGGGAAGAAATGGCAGTTAGAGCCCCTGCAATCTTAAACGACGCCTTACACCGTGCATCTTACTTCGCCACTCATGAAGAAGAGATCGCCGCCCTCAAAGAACAGTACAACGCAAGTAAAAACGGGACACCAAAAAATCCAAACACCACAAAGGAACCTGCCACTCGAGGACATCCACTACAAGAAAATAGCTCTATTGCAACAAAAACGATTGCAACGTCCATTTTCGTCTATAATTTGTTATGATTATTGCGATATTTTTGGTATAAGGAATATTTGTTACAATTTCATTACATTTTTTTTGCAAAATAACAACTATAACAGACGTTGCATGTTTTTGTTACTAAATTGCAATCTTTTGCAATACAAACAAATATCTTGAGAATTTTGCAAGAAACATTAAACACTTTTAAATCATTGCTCATTTGCAAAAAGAAAAAATTAAAAATATGTGGCAGAAAATGTGACAGTGATTATATTTTTTATTATTTTTTTTTAAAAAATGGTTTTCGTATATATAATGTACTTCTGGTTGCCACTTTTTTAAAGAATTATTAGTTAACTTCGCCTCTTCCTCAAACAAACAATCAATCTTCGATCCCAGTAAGTATTGTATTTTTCATAAACGCAAGGGACACTCGACCGAAGAATGCCGCGCCGTGCTCCGAAAAAAAGAGGAAAATAAGGAAAATTGAGAGGTCCCAGAAGATGAAGAAGCACCAGCAACTCCCAAAAGTAAAGGGAAGTTCAAAAGAAGCAGGGAGGTGGATGCCGAGTCACCAGAGTCACCGCCACCAGCTCCTAAAAAGAGGGTTGACATGATCCTATGGGGACCCGAGCAAGATACCTCCGTGAAGCAAAACTTAGAAGGAATACAAATCAGCGTCACGATAACGATTCAAGATCCAAAAAGAACATACGAAGAGCATTCGCTCCAGTTCAACAGATTAATTAGACAACACTTCAAAAAAATACCGAGCAAAAAAGTAACAAAATCAGCAAAATCCGACAACTCCTGGAAAACCCGATCTCCAAGAAGAAATACAACCACGTTTGCTGAAACCTAACCTGTCTAGGGGGCAAAAACACTACCAATCGACCCTGATCAAGAAATGGTAATATCCACCTCTCCATCAGAGAAAAGGGAAAAAACAGATCGACTTTATCTACGGAGGGTCAAAATTTTGCAACCGGTCAACTCTATCAAAGCACACCAACAAAGAGCAGAGAACAGCACCGACATACGCGAGCCCTTATCAGGCCCTGACCACGAAATCACCTTCGAGGAAAACAAAACTGCCGACCTCGACAAACCGCACGACGCCGCCCTCGTCGTAAGCCTCGACGTCGGAGGATGTGAACTATCCCGAATCATGATCGATACCGGAAGCTCAGCAGGCGTCCTCTTCTACGATGCATTTAGCAGACGTCATCTTTTACCAAAACCATCTATTCACTCGGGTCCATCGAGCTCGCCGTGACAGCCGAAAACGTAAGAAATATCGTCGAGTTTGTCGTCATAGGCCGACATGCTTCATTTAATGCCATTTTAGAGAGACCTTGGCTATACAACATGAAGGCAGTGACCTCAACCTATCACTAATTTCTGAATTTCCAACACGGACAGTAATAGAAACAATAAAAGGAAGCTAGAGGAATTCCAGAACATGCTACCTCGCAAGTTACAAAGACATCGAACCAAGTCCATAATACCATCCGAACTTATAACCTTACGTACGTACACGAACAAACCGACAACACGACCCTATCCATAATGGGAAACAATCGAACTACGTTAAGACTTGATCCCTCGACGAAGGTACGTAGGCAACTCACGACTCGAGTTCAGTCACTATCCAACGCCAATCCTTCGCGCAAGGACTGACTACAAAACTTCATTAATCTATTAAAAGAGAATCCCTTCCTTCAATGTTGATTCAAAAATTTTACACAGCTTTTAAAACAGTTTGTAAACCAAAAGCCTCACGTCAGCAAGTAAAATATATATTCTCATCTTAAACTTTCGAGTTAATTGCATGAAGAGACCCTGATCAAGTGTTCCGAAACAATTATGGTCCCACCAAAACAACGGCGCTTCAATTTAGTAACTTTACTACACAATCTATCAAAATGGTATCAACTGAAGTCAATCTGCGACCCCAATAAAGGAATTGGACGCCGAAACAAAGCCGAAACTCGAAAATGCAATACAAATCGACAAAAAAGCGATCCTTATTATTGATTCGAAAAGAAAAAAAAAACATTACAATAAATAAAAAATCAAAACAATAGTAAATACTCATCGACGTCGAACTCGCCATTTTCGAAACAACCTTCATCACACCAAGAATGAGTACCAGGATCAGCATTACCGGAAGCGGCCTTAGAAATGAAATCATCCGGCAAATCCTCAGAAATCTAGGGAAGATCTAACTTCCCAACTGAGAAATCCGACACCGCGGTAGCATCGAGCTCGCCCCCAACTCGACCTCTTGAGCACGAAATCGCGTCAAATCATCAGAAGCAAAAAAATTACTATTAATTATCTCCTTAATGAGTATGATATTAGCCATGACCTCCTTCAAACGGATCTCGCAATCAGCTGCAACATTCTTCTTCTCTCACTTTTTCTTCAAAGACATCAATACATCCAGATAGGTATCAGCCAAAGCTTTCTTCGCATCGTAAGTTGCCCGACAAAGCTCATCCACATATCCATCTAGGAAACCTGCTCTAAAGATGTCTTCCTCTCATTTCCTACAACCCGAAGACTAGCTTCGTGGGAAGCAGCCTGATTTCCCAACTTCTCGGCGGTCGTCAATTGAATCACGTCAGCACGTTCCCTGTCCTGAACCATCTTCAAACTGAGCTTTAGCTCCCAAACAAACTTCTTAACCTCGTTGAGCTCGTCAGCCCGAGGAAAGTCTCACAAACGCTTTTATAAGGTAGCTACGAACTCATTGTTCGCCTCCATGGCCTGAAAGGACATCATGAGTTACGAGCACGAAAAGACGAAAGCCCAAACGATCAGGAAACAAAATAACCAACCTTGGCGTGAGCCACCTCCATCTTGACGTACGCTTCACACTCGATCATGTTCCGCAACGAAGGGAGCAGGCACCCAACCAGCTTGAAATGCCTAACCAAATAGGCGACACCATCGGGATCCTCCGTGATCGAACAGTCCATGGCATGGGAAAAATGTCAATGAAACGCTTTTCCGATTATAACATCACCCGCGAGGCTGGACCTAGCATCGTTCCCAGATGTCTTCGCTTTCTTCAGAGGACGATCACGCCCCTCCGAGCCAGTTGGACACCCGGAACTCAGCTGAACCACCACCTGCGGCCCTTCTGAATCATTAGCATGATCGAGCCGTATCACGAGGAAGTTGGATCTCTTCACGAAGAACTTCGGTGAGCGCTTCACTCACGTCGCCAGAGCGGATCCGTCCGAAGCTTGCCCCATTCCCTCGATTTCTAATTCTTTCGGACTCATAGGAGCTTGTTCTCTTCGATGACATAAGTCTTTGACATAAAGGAAATATCGCTTAAGTTACTAAAACTTGACAAAGAAAGCTTCACATTTATAAAAATAAAACAAAACGAATCGAATAAACGAAAAGAGAATAAAATCACGAGAATCTAGAGAAAATGATATCATTATAATCCGAAGTTATCGAAACCAAAATATTACATCCGAAATATTAAAAAAATATATACAATTCAAGAATCAGCTTCATCTCCAGAAAAAGAATCCCCAACAACCGAATCGCAGGAGATCTCGGGAAGATCCAAATATGAAATTGTCCAGTCCGCGACAGCGGTCGCCACAACGAGAGCCTCACAATCATTTTCGAGTTCTTTGAGATGAACTAATTCATCATCGACGACCAACCCTCCATCCTTAATCTTATTGAGCATATCGATGTTTGCTATTATCTCTCGTAGATAAATCTCCGCATCGACTTTTTTTTCTTATCCAGCCTCTTAATCTATACAAGCGATAAAACCTCCTTGTAGCGATCAGCGATTTGACGGTGCATGACATGAGACTCACGGCAAATATCACGCTCCCTTTCTGCAAGAAATTCCGCGACCTTCGTCTTCTGAGTTGCGACCTCGGTCTCAAATACCATCCTCTCCTCGCGAGCCTTCCTCCAGTCATCTTTCAGGAACATTGCTTCTCCACTCTTCTTCTTTAGATCTTCTTTCGTGTTCCGGAGCGACTCCTTGAGGCTTTGAACCTTGGCTTACAATCTCACCAGCTCTCCTTCGTCACGACCCCGGAACATCGCAGCAAATTCTTCTACATCAACCATAACCTGTAACGATTCAAAAATTATCAGAATAACGATGTATCTGATTTAAATGACAAAAGAGAACGCAGTATACCTTAGAACTGGCGTTCCTAATTTTAGCATATGCTTCCCTCTCCTCGCGAGAAGACGAAGAAAAAGCGGTTGGACTCGGATCGATCACGCCGCGATCTAGAAAAGTGGATCCACCTCGCGATATCGACGATCAACGACGCTTACGACCACTGAGTGAAAGGTCTCCCTCTGAGCCATGACTTAAGGAGATAGGTGCCACCCCCTCAAGAGTATCACCAACGTCGGAATCCAAGATCGGTATTAAGGAAGACCCCCCCCCCCCGAGATTTCCACTCGCGGAACTGGGCCCACGATTGCGAAAGGACGACCTCTTGACCAAGTGCCTGTCCGACCTGGCAGAAGAAGAAGGACCACTAGAAGGTCATACAACGCTTTTGAGTCTAGGAAGGTCGCTGACATTAGTTGGCGCCTGACCAGTTCCATCTAGTAATAAGAAAGCAGCACGAATTCGTTCACGATCGAAAGATGATCAATCTAAGCGACCTCGTCGCAACACCCCAACAGGTCTCAGAGCTCGTCGGACATCATAGAGCTCCCATAATGTACTGAAAGCATGCAGATCATCTTTTAAAACCAATAATCAAGAAAAGGATATAAAAAAGAAATATATATGTCTGGAACTAACCTATGTCATCGGACCAACGGTGAGGGACCCTTGCGAAATAAAAATCACCCACCGACGAGCGATCGAACTTGAAAGCAAAGAATCCCTCTCGCCAGTCGTCATCACGATATGGAACACCTCGAATGACATGATGTCCCGCACGCGGAGACATGAGGAAAGTCCCAGGGTTTTGGCTATTCCTTTTCAACAAACATAGATGACGCAGCTCCTCTAGGCCGAACCGCAAGCCTTCATCAGGGGCTCTAACCACAAGAGCAAGAAGATGTCTCAAAAATTTTGGGCACATCTTAGTAAGTAATATACCCAATTCGGCCACGATCCCAAGAATATCGGAATCGGGAAAGAAAGGCCGCAAGACTCAAAGAAGGCAAGATACGCTCCGCAAAACCTGTCACGATCGAGTCTCTGACGCATAAGCTAGCTCAAGTCGAACACCACGATCGACGCCATGCGTTGCATACAAACCCTTGAGTCGATCGACGGTAATCGTGAGAGGAGGAAAAGAAAACGACGTAGACATCTTCACTTAATTAAAACCGTGAAAGCACGAATTTGAAAGAGAAAAAAAGGATTTAGAAGAAAAAGAGGATTCCTGAGTATTTAAAGACGCTCGCCAACATCAAGAAACGGCTCTTCTCCAAAATCGAGGAGGAATAAATGATTAGGTTTTCCCTCAAATACGGCACAAATAGTTGTTAGGAACGAAATTGCACGCGCCAACGGCCCGTTGACGGGGAGACGACACGTGTCAACCTTCTCCACCGACCAAAACCGAACCGTCTCACATTAATTAAAGCCGAACCATCTCTATCCTTTAATAAAGGAAAGAGATTGTGGGACAAATGTTGGACCCCGTTTCTGCTAGAGAATCAGATGGGCCTAGGCCCACGCAAAATCACCAAATCAGTCAACCCGAATTGAGCTCGACGAGGCCGAACCCATAACTCGGTGATCGCGGAAGACGTTGAGAGATATCAGCAACAAACCAACTATAAAAGGAGTAATGAACAAGAGAGGAGCACACGTTGAAAATCCTAAAACTTACTCACGCACAAACATCGATCTCTTCCACCTCACTTATTTCCCCTTTAATTCAATCTCATTGTTGTTTCATTTTGGTCTTGAGTAGCTTCTTTGTAATCAATCAATTATCAATAAAGTCCAGTTTTTGTCAACCAATTTCTGATTATATTGTTATGTTCTAAGGGCATCGTTGCCCACTTCTTTTGTTTTTCCTAGATTAAACCCATAATCACTATCAAATACTTAGTGTAAATTTTAGGATTTACAGTAGGAAGATAGATATGCAACTTTGATTGAGCATAATTTATCATACTCTTTTGTTGAGCATAGAATAATTAGAGAATCATTTAACTATGCCAGCTTTAGTATAGGTTTTGGTGTAGGAATACAGCTGCAAGCGATTGTTTGAAAATATTTGAAAAAGAGAAGCTGAAACTGAGATAGAAATTGGATAGGGTTCTCTGAATTTTTTTCTTAACAAATTATATGTGGAGGACTCTTACATTTGAAGGTTATATCTGCCTGTTGGCACATTTATTGAGGTAGATTGGAGTTGGAAGTCAAAGATTCTAGACTATTGCGCATTTCTTCTTCTTCATATCGGTGGTGCTACTATAGCTATGAAAATATAAAGCTATCGAAAGAGTGGAGATTGGAGAAGAGAGTTTTCATGGTTACTGTGGGTAATGCACCATCCAACCACAATATGCAATCTATTCTTTTGAGGCAATTGAGAAGAGAACTGGTCTGCAATTCTTTCACGTAACGTGTGCAATTCATATCTTAAACTTGATTGTTCACGACAGACTCAATGTGATAGATTAAGTTTTTTTGGAGAAAATCAGAGACAAAATCAAGTTTGTGAAAGTGAGTGAATCTAGAGAGATAATCTTTAAAAGTTGTGTGAAAACCGTGGGTGTTGCAACACGGCGTTTTGCAGGTTCAACCCTTAGAATCAGAATCAGAAACGCTGTCGGAAAAGGTAGGTCAAAACACGGCATTTCTGATTCTAAGGGTTGAACCCAATTCCTTCTCCGCCATTGCGATTTCGGACGTCATCCTAGGGTTTCGATAGAGTTGTTTCAACTTCTTATTAACGATTCACAAATCTATCAGTTATAGATTCATCCCCATAGAGTATCTCTTAAATCCATCATTCATGTGGAACTTTGAGTATAAAAAGGTTAGCATCTATATTCTCCATATCATCCTATCAATCTATTGAAGAATCCACTTATTTCCTGAGAAATGGCTAGCTCACAAATTTCAATTCTGATTAGAAGTCACGCAGATGTTTTTCCACATTGGAAGTTAGGTTGCTGTGTTTTTAGGTTGTGATAGGTCATCTTCCATCCAAAACACACGCTTGCTTCTTATTCAGACCGAGAATCTGAAACCTAGGCTGCTTCTTTCTATTTGATTACTTGTCAATGTGAGGTCCTTTTGTAACTCATGATTTAATTATGTGTGCAGCATGTCACGAGAATGAACGAGCAAGCGGTGGAGAGCGACAAAACAAGTGGTGGAGAGCGACAGAGCAAGCGGCGGAGTGTGATGGAGTTAGCTGCGGAACAAGCGGCGTTGAGCTGATGGAGCAATTGATGGAGAGAGCGAGATGAACATTCTTGGAACAAATGACTTAGAGTGTGACGAGAGACAGCAAAGGCAATTGCTGCAGTTCAAGCTCTCACAGGGAAGGTCGATAGGCTGTCGGACAAGGTAGGCTACAAGAGCCACAATCTTTTTGGTTTGTTTTTTTTATAAAAAGAGGAATGGAGATTTTTGTTTAAGTTGTTTTTTTGTTTTAATGTTTTTGTTTTGTGCTATAAAAGACGAAGTGAAGCTGACCATCTCGCCAACAGCACAAAGATGTTACCAGACTCTAATTTCGATATGTATAGTGTTCCCTAGTTAGAGATATATCGATCTTTCCTCACAAAAACTTATGAACTTTTGCACAAGGTTTGGTGCTTGGTCACTTCACAGAGGTAGAATAGCATGCAGTTTCTTCATAAATACTAGCTATATGTATTGAAGTACTTCATTATAGTTTCCACAGTTTGAAGAAGCTGCTTCACAGCAAAGCTGCAGTATTCCTTTCAAATGACTAATATGCGTCACATCTTGCATGGATGGACTAGGTACATGTTATTTTCCATTCATGTTTATAAATAAGTTATAATCTAGTTTTTTTTTTTAAATAAGTAATAAGAGGATAGTTTTTGTAAGGCGTGCTCTGGCTATTTTAGTATCAAGTCTGAAATTTCATGTTTAGGAGATTTTTATTCACACCATATTTTTGACTCTCTATCAACTTATGTAGGAATCAAAGTTGGATATTGCCATTGATGTCCATATGAGACATACAAGATGAAAATTTTGTTTATAGGGTAAGAATTTCCATAAAATTTTCTTTTTGGTGTCATTTACTTTTAGCTTGGCATTTGTACATTAACCATTTAGATTTAAATTAAACATTAGGTTCTTGGCAAGATATTTCTCTAAAATCTGTATTTATTTTCATTGCAGGCTTCATTCCATATTGGAAATGATAAGATAAAGCCACAGCTGATCTGAAAATATTTGGTGACAATCTAAAGGTATATTCCCCTCTTTTTGCTGCTTGGATCAATTTGTTCCAATTGCTTACATTTTCCATTTTCTCTGAGATCATTTTTCATTTTCACTTTCGATAGTTTTTGGAAGACAATCTCCCTCTTGACAGTGTATAGAAATCAAAAGATGCGTTGTTGCTCCTATTCGTGTCTTTCAGATACAAAAACGGGTCGTTGGTCGGATTTCACTGCGAATCAAAACAAAGATTCGAGAGAAGAAGTTCAAACTGAAGATTAGCAGCTGAGTACGCCATGGGAGTCTTCAGAACACTGATGGAAAAGGTCACCATCTCACTCCATCATACTTGATTTAAAAATAGTTTCTTGAATGGAAGAGGAAAAGAAGTTGTCGTCATGGGTCCTCGACGAAGAAGATGAGAAGAAAAAAAAAGAATAAAAGTTTGGCCTAAGGTGTAGAATGTTTATAGAAGCCCATATCAAGTCCATAAGCAAGGAAGTATCAAGTAATTGTAGTTAAGACTTTCCTATCTCCGAATACTAATACAAATTGACGAACATATGCAACAATTAAAGAAAACAGCATTAGACAAGATCTTTCGTATATATGAGGTTGCTAGGAATACAGGAGGTTAGTTTGTATATATACATGCTCTATACGAAGACTAAATCGTCAAGAAGAACAACAAAAGAGAGTTCAAGAGATTAGCAATTAAGAAGTGTTTTTGCTTTTTTTTTCTGATTTGTATATTTGTTTTTGAGCAACTTTTTTGATAAAGTTAAGTAAAATCAGTTACCGGAGACAAATCTCACCGAGTATCTTACGGTATTATCAATTTTTGTCTGCTTTTATCAATCATCTCAATATCATAACACCAAAATGGGACTGAAAATTTTAACATCTTTTACCAAAAAAAATCATAACAGCCTCTTTTATATTAATAAACTTCATAGATCTCGATATTAATGTTTAGGTAGATGTGGCCATATTTTTCATATATTTTTTACCCACAGAACTTAAAATCAAGATATATTCATGAATTTATTTAGATTTGTCCTTAAGTTTGCATGAATTTGAAGACACATGCATAGCTGCATATCTATGTTTTTAGCCAGATAGTTCAGCTTTAAACCTTTCTGGAATTTGGTCACAAAAATTGATGTGTTCGTTTAATGATGATTTAGTCACTACACCAATATCGCTCTTTCATATACATTAACGTAAGAACATTATTAATTTCTGATTTGTTTGGCGTTCAAGAACACACGACGTAGTATATTGAGTATATGAGTTTACATACAAAACACTAAAAGAGATTGAGGAGAGAAAGTTTGGGAACATCGAGAAGCTGTAAAACGATAACCACGAGAAGTCGCAAATCAATGCAAGCAGAGATTGGGATGAAGATGTGATACTGCAGAGTCCTTAGCGTGCCACATTTTGCAGTAACATTTTAGATCAGATTATAGCTCTACTTTGTTCACAATATTAAATGAAAGTTTTTCAACAACACATAAGCTATTGTGTGGAAAACTGGTTTGGCTACAAGGGTTTTAAGCAGTTGACTTTCGTTTTTTTTATGTTCATCGGTTAGAGAAAATTATCTGTTTGAGATTTCTTAAGAAAGGCACAATATTTTCAAGGCCATTGCAAAATAGTAGGCATTACTTTACAAGAAATAATTTTATTCAATAATAAAATACAATTAATATATAATAATCTAATTATGTATAATGAACGAGAATAATTATATTTTGTAAATTAGCTAGTAACATTTATTTCAAAAATTCTAATTAAAGTAATGGACAACTCATTTTCATATATAACAATATATAAGATTCTAATAAACACGTATAATAAATAATAAAGATAGTTTCATATTACCTATTTACTGGTCTTAAATTAGTTTTACTTATAACGAATAAGTTATTTTTTTATATCGCGTAAATCATAGTTTTAAAAGAAAAAGTGAAAAGTAAAAAAAAATAATACATAAAAAAAATATATACGTAAGAGAAAATAACTTTAATCACTTACTCTAATTGTAAATTTAAAAATCTATATGTGATTTATTAGTATAATTAAACTAAAATAAAGTAAATAATTATATTTATTTTTTTATTATAACTAGACAAGTTTGTCATTTATAATTTGAAGAATAAAATACGTATATAAAATTTTTGTAAAATAATTATGAAACTTAATTTTATTTTCAATTAAAAATTAAAATAAAATTTACTATCAAATTTATTTGCCCGGGAAGCGGGTTTAACCTAGTTTGAAATAAACTTTAGATAAAACTGAAAGCACCAAAAAGATCAGCAAAAATTGTTTGGGTTGCAAAACATGTTGTCTTTTGTAGTAAAATTAAAATGAAAGAAAAATCCAAATGCTAATTGGGTAAGACTTTCATGGGCTGTCAATATTTACTGAGCCCATCATGGCAATACTTTTTGGTCTCATTAAAAGATTCAACTATTTTTGGTTGAATAGTTGAAGTTAAAACCCTAGGCTCCTCTTCAATTGCAAAACCTCTTCTTCTTCCTCGGAGCCGTCGCCTTACCGGAAAAATCATCAGTCATGATGGAAATACGAACTCCCAAGACCCACAAAGCCAAGCGTGTCCTCGAAAAGCGAGCTCCCAAGTTGGTGAGTTTTTTTTTTTTCTTTTCAAAAATCTACTTTTGATGTGTTTCTCTGGCGGAGAATTGAGCTAAACCCAAAGAGGATTGAATCATGACTTGAGATTTCTTACTATGGGGTTTCTGTAAAGATTCTCACTTGCTTGTCCTGAACCTGTGGAATTTGCAGGTTGAGAATGGGAAGAAGACATTGATACTTCATGGAACAAAGACGAGCGCTACAGTTAGCTCTGTGTTGATGGAACTGTACCGTTTGAAGAAGGGAGGTGCCATCAAATACTCGAGGAGGAATGAGAATATTAGGCCCTTTGAGAGTGGAGGTGAAACCTCTCTGGAGTTCTTCTCTCAAAAAACCGATTGTAGCATCTTTGTGGTAAGCTTTATGTCTTGATAATAGTATGAACTTGATTGGAAGCAGTTTCAGCTTGGTACTTTGGTCGTCATTATTGACATCTCTCTACATAGGTTTTTGATTATGTAATTATCTTAGAGGGTTTTCTTGTCTAGGTATGGTAATGCTAAAGATTCAACCATTTCTATAGATTGTTGACTATAGTTGATCAATGATGTGAGTCCTGACGCTGGTTTGGTGAATGCTATGTATGGTGCAGTATGGCTCGCACACGAAGAAACGACCTGACAATCTAGTGCTCGGAAGAATGTATGATCACCATGTCTACGATCTAATTGAAGTTGGGATTGAGAACTTTAAATCTCTGCTATCGTTTTCCTATGACAAGAAGATAGCACCTCATGAAGGATCAAAACCTTTTATTTGCTTTACTGGAGAAGGTTTTGAGAATGTACCTGAGCTTAAGCAGCTTAAAGAAGTCCTCACTGATCTCTTCCGAGGCGAGGTGATTCTTTTTTCCCTTAATTCATATTGGTTTGCTATGTGTTTGACCTTTAAGCTTACTATATAGCTAAAGTCTAAGTTGAATTATTTGTCTTCAGGTTGTGGAGAATCTAAATCTTACAGGATTAGACCGTGCTTACATATGCACAGCGATATCCCCAACCAAAGTTTTCCTTACTCACTGTGCAATTAAGCTAAAAAGGTCAGGAACCATCGTGCCTAGAATAGAGCTTGTTGAAGTAGGTCCATCCATGGACTTGGTTATCCGTCGTAACCGTCTTCCCAACGATGGCCTAAGGAAAGAAGCGATGAAATCATCTAAAGATAAGCCCAAGAAGAAGGTACTTTTAACATTGTCGTAGCTTTTGTCTTCATGTTTCCTTAAATTTTAACAAACAACCAAGGAATCGTTCTTTGTTTCTTGTACAGGTGAAGAATGTTGATCAAAATGATGTGCTAGGGAAGCTTGGGAGGGTTTATATTCCTGATCAGGAGGTAAAGGAAGAACGAAAGCACATAATTAACATACATAATGTTCATAGAGGGTTCCCAAACTGATTGTTTCAATCTATTTGTTTGCAGATTGGAAAAATTCCATTGGCGGATAAATCCAAGGGAGTGAAGAGAGAGAGAAGAGAGGGTAAACTGAAGAAGGATAAGGAAGAAGGCTCTGCTTCCAAAAAGTTAAAAGAGTCTGAGTAACTCACAAAACCCCCACTGCATCAAACGAACCTGAGGGAGATGAGACGATTTTGCAATGTAACATGTGTTTTCTTTCATGAGAATTTATTTCTAAATGTTTTCTTATACGCTTATATTTGTCGAGATAGTTTTGTTTTGTTAATTTGCTGCAGCCAAAGAAAGAGTATTATTATTATTGAGTGTTGAAAACACACATTCGTCTCTTCTCTGATTACTACAACCTAAAATAAACACCAGTTTTGTTTTGGCTGCTTTCAACAGTTTATAAAAATGAATTCTGTATGAATTTTGTTTTTTTTTTGGTTAAGGGAAATGCTGAATCCAACTATTCTTTAGAAAAAAAATTAGATATGGTTTTAGACTTTTATCTTAGTGTGGTCATTATCTTAGTGTGGTCAAACATCAATTACTTCATTTTTTTTTTAAACTAACATCCATTACTTAGTTTCCAAAGGAAATTAGATCATATACTTCGTTCGAAGCCAATCCTTATAACCACGCATTCAGCACCATTTTATTTTAATACTAGTGGTATTCCGGCGCTACGCGCCGGGTTTGTATGTTTTATTTTCTAATGAATTCAAAATTTTTTATAATCTTAGTATTACCAGTATCTATGGATACACTTTTACATTGTGT
>JABAYD010085405.1:0-11035 GCA_014822095.1 Diplotaxis tenuifolia | reverse complement strand
ATACACTTCTCCATCACCTGTTTAAAGAAAATAATAAAGAGCATGACTCTTATATGTCTTGGCAAAGAACATAAACAAATGGAAGTGTCTTTTTACCATTCTAGCCAAAACAGGTAAGCAACCACATTCGTGACCCGTGCCTCTCACAGGACAAAGCCTTTGCAAAGCTTCTCTGAAAGCATTGTTCCATAGGCTAATAGAAAAGGTTCCTTGCTTCGCAGATGAGTTGCTTTCAGGGGATTGCATATGAGGAGTAAACACCTTAAAGATAAGATAAGAAAGTGAGCGATGCTTCATAGACAAAACTTAGAAGAAGCTCAATATTTTAATACCTGCCACCAAACAGACTCAACGATTCTAGAGAAGATCCAGTGTTCGATTGTTTCAAGTGAAGTAGTAAATGTCTCAGTTTCTTGCCAATCCTCCAAAAGCCGCTGTAGACCTTTCTTCTCTGAATCAACATTTGAGTCAGAGGTCTCTGTGATGTGAGACTTATCAAACTGTTGTGAAATGATCTCCCTTAGAGATATGATGTTTGATAACCAGAAGGTCAACCTAACAAGAAAAATGTGTTTTAGAGAGAATGTCAACTCACATGTTAAGTATATAGTCTTTGTTTACCTTGGAACATCGTTCCCACAAGATCTAGCAACCAAAACAAGACCAGAAACAGAGTTTCTAGCGATCCTAGCACGTTTCCCTCGAGTGAAATGTTTACATGCATGGATGTAGATTCTGGAAAGACGCCTAGCGGGAGTGTGAAGCTTGTGTGCAGAGCTAGAATGATCTGGAACTACAGAGTAAAGAGAAATCTCGAGTGCTGCAACTTCTGTAAGCTCCTCCTCAAGTCTCTCGATTCTTGTCTCGAGATGATCAATCTTCTCTTTGGAAGATACATCCTCAAACTGTTCACCATTATTCTCTGTTACATCAGGGGACTCGTTCTCGCTTCCAGCACTAAGACCACCATTCGAAGCATCTTCCCATACATCTTTAACTTCTTGTTCATCATCATTATCTTTCTCCAAACCACAAATGGTTCCATGAACACTATGCTCTTTCTCCTTTCTCTCCGTTACCTCATCATCCAAGTAACTAACATCCACTGTCTCGTAAGCCTCAGATGGATCTGAGTGTGTGGTTGAATCACTTACTACTACTGTAGAGAGATTGTTAGAATCTTCCTCAGCGTTTAAGTTATTCTGTTTCTCTTGTTCTGGCATTCTTTTCTGGCTGTTCTTCGTCTGCAGCTTTTGATCTTTTCTTCCACTCTTGGTAGATCGCTTTGACTGGACACTGTTGGTTGTCCTCCCCTTCATCATGAAGCTCTTCCTATAAAGCCAAAGCAACAGTTACTTCCTCAGCTTCCGAGTGAGAAAACGGTCCAAGAAGATCTGTTTTACTCTACACAGAAGGAATAAGAAAAAACAAACTATGAGAAGCCTCAAAAAAAGTGATGGTCAACATGATTAAACAACAGCTGAACGTGTATTCATGTTCCTGAAAATGACAGCTAGAGGAAGAAAAGAACATAATCAGATTTGCTAATGTTTTGTCTTAGTCTACAGTAGCATTTGAGGTCCCTTTCAGAGTAAAAGATATCAGTAACAGAGAGAGAAACATTTAGCATGAAACAACCATGAGGACTTGAGAGTTAAACAAGTTAGTAAAGATTGAGGGCAAAAGCAAAAGAAGACTTACCAGTGAAGAAACAAGAGCAAAGTGTGTGTTTTACATTCAACTCATGACTCTCTTCAAGACGGGTTACTTTGATCTACTCAAGAGTGAAGTCTACTCTCAGATTTGCGTCACTGTCTTTACCTGTAATCCAATAATAATAATGCTACTTTCTCTCTTTCTCACACACGCATACTTATGGTAGATCCGAGTGCGGGAAGTTATGGTCTCTTTCTTTAAATAAATAAAAACGTGGATTACGGACAGTGATCATTGTCGTGAATACCATGGAAGGTTGTGTCGGTGGCTCGACTGTTCACCGGAAATAGCCGGTCACATTACTACCCGAAATAGTAGCTTCCACTATTTAAATGACCAAAGAGTCACACTTTTCGCTTTCGTCCAAAACGCATCTCACTGACTCCACCGACACCGACATCAAATTATAGATACTACAACTGTTCATATAATTTCATGAATTGGTGCAAATTCACAAAGAACATCTGCATGTACCGAGGAAACTGGATAAGAGGACAAAGGTTCTTCACATGACTCTCTTCTCCAGTTAAAAAGACCATGTGGAGACTGAAGAGTGAAGTATTCTTAGTTCTTAATAGTTCTTAATAGCCTTCTCGATGCAATCAATTTGATGACTACAAACAGCAAATAACAATGAAGAATGCTTGCAAGAGTACTTGAGTTTGTTTAGTCATTAACCAGAGGATGAGATGCGTTAAACTACTCTATATTTAAAGATGGTACCGACACTTAAGGAAACTAATCACAAGATTTGGGAAACTACTTGAAATAGCAGTGTATTCAATAGAAGGTCCATCAACAAGAGAACCTGCGGAGATAGAGACGTAGCCTGTCATGTTTTCTAAACCTTATCTACCCAAAATCAAGTGAAGCTCTTCGCCTCAATTCCAAACTGTGACTATATTCAAGTAAGTGTATCCAACATTCACACGCTATTCTCAGCTCAGTATTTGCAAAGACGCTAGCAACTCAATATACCCACACATCCTAATAAAATACTGTTAGCCATTACTGAATTGTTCAAACTGATGAGCAGTAAAATCCAAGTAAATTCCACAACAGAAGATACTGAGATCTAATGTTCTGAATCTAACTGATAAAGGCTAACGCTATGAGAACTCTACTCCTAACAGTGTTATTGAATTACTCAGCTCCCAACCCTAACGCAATAAGTACTAACCAAATAACAAAAACCAAAAAAATGAAGAAACTGAATTCTCGTGTATGTGCAGCATTAAACAACGGCTGATGCCATGAGAACTCCAGCAACATTAAAGAGCATAACAAACTCAATGTGAAACGTTGTACAAAGCGAAAATCTACACTTATGAGTCTGTTGGAATCATGTAAAAGCCTAATCAATACCAAAAATGTGAACGCAGCACAAAGAGGTATAATCATATACCATAGCGAAAACTAACGACACTGCTTAAAGCATGCCACGTCTAAAAAACAGAGGAACACTTCAACTCCTAGTTATTACACCTATACTATCAGCCCCTGACTAGAACAACGAATGATAAGCAGATAGAGCTTCATCAGGAAGCAATGCATAAAGACAGAAACTTTGTTTATCAATAGCAAATCAAATTGTATTAAAAAGAGCAAACAAATCAAAAGTAATCAACTTTGAGAAATGTAATGCGTCGAAACAGTTAAAGGTAACTTATTTCATCATTATCGACCATAACAAAGATACTCAAACCAACTTCTTCAGAAAGCCCTAACTCTCCACCAACTCTTCGTGATCGTCACAACACCAGAAAAACAAAAACTCTTAAATCACCCATCCGGAGATCAAGCAGTGACACTCAATCGGAAGAATCTCCGAGCCTCTCCATCTCGAGGCGTTCCAGGGCCTTCTGATGAGCCCAAGTCTCGATCGAAAGATCAGGTTTCGCATTGAGCCCAACCCCGAGGATGACGATCGTGAGGAAGCTCGTGATGTAACAAGGAAGCTCCCAATCCTCCCATTTGCGCGACTGTCCCGGCGGAGGAGGAGTGCGGTTCATGAAGTATCCCTTGGGCCTTTCCTCGTGACCCGGCGTGGCCCAGCGGCTCGGGCCGGCGGATGTGGATCCGGACCTGGAGAAGATCCGGTTACGTAGCGTCTTCGCTGCGACGGTCAATGTCTGCGTCGACGACGGCATCGCTTCGGTTTGTGATGTAAAAATGGGAATCTGAAGATGTGTAAAGTGTTCAGGTTATATTATTATATACCAAACCACGACCTACAAAATGGTTTACTTCACTCGATACCTGGACCGAGAAATCTGGTTTGGTTTATCGGTAATCGTCGGTTTAATTTAGAAATTTACCCAGCTCGGTTTATTATTTGATTTTGATTTTATTTTATTGGTTTTCAAAAGATTTAGAAAACAAGTTGACACTCTCTTCTTTTTTCAGTAATATCTAACAAGTATATTTGTAAACTTTTGAAAAAGGATTTATTGATTTGAAAAACTGTAATGTGAAATCGGTTTTCAGCACGGTTTTTATTTCGTCAAACCAAAACGAATCGGTTAAGCACTATTATTGGATGATATATAAATATGACGTCGTATTACATAAGAACAGTCATTTTCTCTGGATCAAACATAAGCAAGGCCATGGTAAGTTCATAGTCATTCTAAACCTCTAAGTTCAACAATCGAAACCTCAGGGGATATCTCTCTCTCCCATATATACACAAGCATGTCAACCAGTTTGTAACTTATAGCTCCATTTTCATCTGATTTGGGTGCAAAGGAGCTGAATCCATCAAGAAATTGGCTTGATGATGATTATCCTCTTCTCTTCCCCATTCCGACTGGTGGAAACCATCAAGAGGCCACTGTTGCAGCTGATGATAAGAGACTCCGTTGAAGCTACCATCCATTAGAGAACCATTCTGCAGACAAAAATTTAGACCTCCTAATTAAAACCAATTCGTTTCAGACGAATAAAAACTTTTAACTTCTGTTAGAGATGATTGTTCATCTACACAACATTATCTTAATAGAGCAAGATTTTTAAAAGGGTGGGACATGGTTATTAAATGGTTTACAAGCTGTAAAAGGAGGTCATTAAATAAGAAGTTACTTGCAGAGAAACAAGATCTGGTTATTAGATTGGATAGGTGAAACTTGAAGCAACAAGAAAAAAATAATTGTGCAAAGATAACAAAAAAGACACCAACAACAAAGACAACAGAACAGGAGGTGGTCCGTGTTTCTGACCCATCTGTGTATGATATTATTGAGAGGACTAATGAGTACTTTCAAAATGTTTTGCTTCTGAGTCTTTGCGTTAACAATAGGCTCTGTGTCTAGTGTACTGGATGTGTATTTATTTCCCCCACGTTGGTCTACTTCTTTAAGCCTAGTCTATATTAGAGTCGATTAATGTTGTATTCAATAAATACACCAAAAGTTTTCTCTTTATGTGATACAGCTAAAAAGGTTATCAAAGATAGATAGGCCCCTACGGTTTTACTTAAACGAGAAACATGGTCAACGAGAGTATCTTAAATTTTGTGGAAGAAGAATCACATGGAACTTAAGTCTTGTGTGGGATTAGATACTTACTTGTGAAGCCAATATGCTGTCGAGATTGAAGTCGATTCTGGGGTTTACTGCAGCAAGTCTCATAGATAGCATCTGAAAATAAGAACATAGGTTATGTGACATTGTCGCACCAATTTTACTTGCAGACTATTTCAGCTGATCCTTTTATTAAAGTTAAATAGTAACAAAGTCCCACCTCTACTTGATGCTGTAAAGTCTGCACATGGTTAATGATTTCATCCAGCACCAATGCAGTGCCCTGAATCTGCAGGTCACAAAGCTCATTTTCTAGTAAGTCAGAACATAAAAATGACCCATAGTCCTATCCTAACTAGCATGTAAAACGGGTTCCACAACACCTCTGGTTCATTAACATGAATTCAAGCATTTCAAGATTGCATAAACAAACAGTCAAAGTCCCAAAACCCCACAAAGGTTACAAACTCTTTTAAGGAGTTGTCACTTATCATCATCATCTCCTTCCACCAATAATGGCTTGCTAAACTCCAAGATTTACATATATCGATTAGTTAGCTGTCTGCAGGAGTGTCACATCATGCTTCCAACCAGTTAGGTATAGTGGGACTCAAAGCATAAAACCAATACTAGTGACTATACCACACTCCTCTCTCTCTCTACTCGATAGATACCAAACTCATTAGAGAGGATTACTACACTGCTCTCCCTCCTGCAACTTTTTCTACTTAATATCAGAAGATGGACCCCAAAACACACTCTGATCTCTATCTATCCACTAAAATATGTCCCCTCTACCCAAAAAAATACTTAAGGTCACAATCCAGCTAGTATTCACACATAATAAAATCCATTATATTCATTTATGGAGTAAGCTTCAAACTCAATGAATAGACTTTAAGATAAGGAAAATAAAGAGCTTTTTATCATATACTTAAAAAAAAAATATTCTGACTTTGAGCACCAAATGAATAATCTAATTATTGATTTAAAGAGGATAATCTAGGGACAAACCTTGTCACAGCCTGGGACCAGTTCTTGTAGCAACTTCATTCGTGCGTTTATCTTCTCCCTTCTTGCCTATAATCAAGAGTTAAATCACAAGTTAATGTAGCCACTAATTAAACTGTTAAAGAGATGTGTATACTTACTCGCTCAGCTAAGCTATGGTTATCAGTAGCTTGACCACGACGTGCTCTAACATGAACATACGGAAGGTTCTTCTCTGCTTCTTCAGAGCTCTTGGTCTTCTTCATCGAGCTTTTGACCTAGAAGTTAAAAGAATAAAGGTATTAGTGACTTGTGTAACAAGCTATCGGAAAGTCAGTGATTGAATTTGATTATCTGAAATCACCTTCTTCCCACGCTCTTTCCTCTTGTTATGATTCTGATTCTCCACCGTTGGATAAGAAACCAACCGCTGAGATGAATCTGTCTCATCAGGCTCGGACTTGACTCTGTCGCTGAAACTCGAAGGTACGGACTCACCGGAGAAATTTCCGTTTTGCTCTGCAGCGATAACCGGGAACCGAGCGGCGATGTCTGAAGGAAAATTCAATGAAACGTAAGGGTTGAGAGTAGGAGGAGCGACTCTGGGAACGGTCGCCTGAGAAGACGAGGTGAAAAGCTCCATGGCTTGAGTCGCCGGCATCTCAAGCAAGGCCGTGAAGGAGCCGGTGATGTTCTCCGGCGGTGTTGTCATCAGTTGCTGAATTTCGTCGCTGAAATTGAGCGATTCAAGTCCCGTCACCGCCTCTCGGTACGGCCCAGCTCCGGAGCTAACTCCGAACACTTGGTTCAGATGATACATAAGAGGGAAATTAAGGTGTAAACCGGAATTAACCGAGTTCGATTTTAGAGAAAGACCAGAACCGACCGACTTTATCCAACTCGCTCTGATTAAACCGGTTAGAGTTTCAAAATCGTTCGGCTGAAATCTCTCTCTCTCTAGTTTCTCGGAGAAAGTGTTTTTCGTCGTTAGGGTGTATCTCTGTGTGTTTTGGGGTAAAAGGATTACTTCGGAGCTATTTGGAGTGAAGAGAAAGCAATGTTTGCTTTGGAGTGCGTCTGCTAATAAAGCCAACAAACATTTAGAGAGGGAAAGCACCCATTATGATGGGGTTGGGGATGAGAGAGAGACACGCTTTGGACCCCAACGTTTATGAGTTGGGCCTATGGGCTTGGTTCTATGATTCTTTTAAATTTTAAAAATAAAATCACTGTGAATGGTTCTTTTAGTTCTTTTAAACAATGGCTAGGTGTCATAAATTTGTTCATATCATATTAGATTTTTTGAAACCTCACTTATCTTCCAAAGAGACAATATCAGTGTCAGGCCATGAGTTTTTTTTAATGAGAGCTAGGATATGGAGCTATATTCATCTCAGAAAATTGCTTAAAAGCAATCTTGGAAAGTACAGATATTTACTAGAACAACCTTGACATAGTTGACTTGGATGTAAAAACAAAAAAAAACAAAAAGTGAGTAAAGATTATCGGAGTCTTATTTAATTGCAGATTGCTTAGCATTTGTTGAAAGCGTATGCATGTTTTCTAGGGAGCATACACAAGACAACTTTGGTTTGTTTCGGCTAAAAAAAAATATTCAGACATGATGACATTGTTTGTGTCTTTCTTATCCTTTTTCTCTTTTGCTTTCCTTTTTAGTCCTATCTACACAAACCTTGTTGCGCGCTATATCTTCATACACTTGCAGTTTGCTCTTTGCTCGTTTAAAATCTGTGTAAACCAACAGAAAAACAAAAGTTTCAATCACAAACTGGTCCTTCAGTTTTTTTTATTTTCACGATGATCAGTAGGTTACCTTATACTGTCTCTGTAAACCTTTGATGTAATCCACGGCTAAATCCAACATATCTGAAGTGTTGGTTTGCTATTGAACCAAAGAGATACCAAAAAAAAACATTAACACCAATTCAATGCAAGAGAACCCATTAAAATAAGTATAAGGACTAGTGTACCTTGTCCATGTTAGGAACAAGCTCTTGTAGTTTCCTCATTCTTTCGCTTATCTTGGTTCTTCTTACCTGACAAGTAACATTATAATTTATTTTAATTTTTTGAACTGACATTAAAATTTGTTCCAAATAACTATTAGACTTTGTAGATTCAAAATTAGTTTTATAGCAAAAAGCATTGTTGTAAATTACCCGTTCAGCGATGCTTCGAGGATGTGTGGCGCAACCACGTTTGGCTCTAATTTTACAAGGGACAGAGTCTTGTAGCTGCAGATACTTATCCACTGAAACCATGTCCGAGGAGGCTGTTGATGATGACTTCGGTAGATTCAAGTGATGCGACATCAACTGCATTTCTCCGTTCTGTAATTTGAAAATCATCATTGAATGCTCAAGCTATATGCATGTTTAAAAACAAGACTAAACCGGTTTGGTATCACTAAACCAGGAGGAGAACCGAGTAGTTAGTTACCTGAGCTCCATGAAATAGTTTTCCGTCGTCCTCTGTTTCTCTCTTGAGAGAGGATAAGTTATCAATGAAGCTGGAGGGATCATTCCAATGGCTATACTGAACACTCTCCAAGTCGATTTCAGGTATCTGAGAGAGCATCCCCAGAGGAGAAGGTGCCCTTGAAGAGACACTGCTATGGCGTTTTAATGGGTTGGGATGAGATGGACTCTCTTCGCCTCCTTCTTCACCAGCGTAACTCCTCACTGAACCATAACCTGCGATTATAGAAAACCATTAAAAAGAGTTAACTTTTGGGTCCAAACTCCAAAGTGTCAAACTTTATTGTTGTTTCTACGCTCAAAGTGAGAGATAGCAAACGGTACCGTTTTGACTAGAGAGGTTTGTGAACATCCCGGCCGGCGAGCTGCTTTGCCGGAGAAGATTCGATTCAACTGGTTTCGTGTGATGATTAGTCATACCCAGAAACTGATCCAAACCAATCGTGTTCATCATCCCTTTACTCTGTCTTGGGTAATGCGGCGGCAAACCCAGAAAGCTCGACGGCTTTGGCTGCGGTGGCGGCGCAAGAGTTGCGGCGTACGATACAGAGGAAACAGGCGACTTATCGGAGTCGAACCCATTCTTGTCGTCTACGAAAGCGGCGAGAACAGAGCTGGGCGCAGATCGAAAGCGAAGAAGACCCGACCCGGAAGAAGATGTGTGATTCGGGTCGTAGAGATGATTGTGAGTATTTGCATCCATGAAAGAAACCAACTTGCGACGAGCTTAGCTTCCCCTGTCTCACCTTTCGCTATAATGCTCTGTTTCGTAACGTTTCAGTAAGAACAGAGTTGGGGATACATCATCTTCAACGTCAAGTACTTCTATATGGGTTTTGTGAGGAAGAAACAGGAGAAAGGAAGGAAAAACGGTGGGTGAAGAGAGGAGAGAAAGAGATGATAATTGAATATTTTATCTGTCTTTTTTGCTTCTGAGTTTCTGCGTCCAACTTTAATGGCTGAGGAAAGCGGCGGATCCAAAAGCATAACTAGAAAATTAAATGAAAATTTTAATTTAAAAGAAAAGTAGAGAGGAAGACGTCGTTTTGAGCCGCCTGTGAGGCTGAGTCACGGATAAATGCCTTTACATTTTCTTTTTTTTTTTGATAAAAAAATGCCTTTACATTTCTTTGTATACTTTTTGCCGATTTATAACAAATATACATCTTTGAATACTTTTTCTGTGTGTACAAAATTTTATAAAATGTTTTATGAAAATATTACTCGAATATGGGAAGAGAACATGGTAAATACCTGCTGCTTGATCAAGTTATCGAGATTTTAATTAATTTAGGAACTAATTTATACTCCCTCTATTTTATAATAAATATCATTTTAACATTTTTTTCTTATTACACAAAAAGTTCTCACTCACAATTCATTGCAAACTGCATTGATTTTGTAAATAATTTTATTTATCTCAAATACTATTGATCACAAAAGTATAACAAAATAAATGTCGTTTTCGATTTTCAATACAAAATATATTAATTTTATTTTGTAATCCATTTTTTATTGCTTGTATAGGTGTATAGATAATTGTGTTTTCATATGAAAAATATATAAAATTAAATATTTTTTAATCTATATATATAAACCTATATTGACACTTATAATACAATCGTTTTTATGTTATATCATTATTATACCATTTATTGTTTGTTTTTTACTTTGTCATCCACCCAATTTTATACAAAACATATGTAAACTATTGTAATTATACTTTTATGAATATGAAAGAAGGAAGAACTCTTTTTTATAACAAGCCCCTTTTTCAAAAAAATTAAAAACTTAACATTTGCAAAATAGAGGGTTAAAACCAAAATAGTCCTTATCCAGAAACCCCCAAAAAATATCATAGACTTTGAAGATTTCGTGAAAAAAATCATAGATTTCAAAGTCAATCAGTTGTGACAAATGACAAATCAAATATAATTTTCGTGAATAATATTTTTAAGATTGTAATTGACTGTCTATAATAGTTATGCTTGTCAATTATTTTTGTCCCATCAAAGTATAAGGAAAATGTTAGAAGTTAGATCTTCACAAAACATCCTATAAATAGAAAGAAAAAATTGTCGGAAGTACAATGCATAAATAAGAGTCGAAACGTAAGTAAAAAAAACTTCTCGAATCCGATTTAGGGTTCACGGATAACCTACACGATCGTGATGAAAGAGACGTTGATGTCTTTGACAACATAGGGAACGCAACTTGGCGTCTAACGAGATTAGTGGAGCACTTTGATAATACAGTGCTGTCACTAATATGTGCGAACGATGCACTGGATTGCGCCTTTGTCTGCCGTTG
>JABAYD010085279.1:0-10114 GCA_014822095.1 Diplotaxis tenuifolia | reverse complement strand
TTTGGTCGTAATAATTGGTCGATAATGGGGTGTTTTCTTGTAGTGATACTTCATATATTGAATAGCATTAGTTTGTATAATATTCATCAAGTGAATAACATGATAACTTCAGAGTCAGAACTAGACACGTATTGATATTTTGCAGCTTAGGTGATAATTGCAGATCGTGTGTGTGTATACTCAATAAATCCCATGCTCACTAACTAGACTACCAGACTGAATAAATAAAAAAAATTGTCCCATGCTCAATAGCTAGACCACCCGACTAAATATATTAAAAATATTGACCACAAAAGAGAATATAGCAAGCCCTTTCTCAAAGAAAAAGAGAATACTGTCACATTGACCAATGGTGTATATCTATAGTAAACATATTTGGGTTCGAATGGTAACATTTGTCTCGCACCGCACCGCTTTTACTGCAATTGTACCGCTTGTCTCGCACCGTTCAAATCGTACTCACCAAACCATATATATGTTTACTATATGGTTCGTGCTGCATTTCATTAAGAACATATCTCGTTAACTAGTCATTCACTACATACTGTTTATTTTTTTCTAGCTAATAAATAACAATAAATATGGTTCCAGTATGCATATTGTTTTGCCAGACTCCGTCCACCTAGTGCATTTGGATTGCCTTGATGCTTTATATTTGGTTGAATGGAAAATTTATTTTAATATAAAACAAAATCTGGCCTACATCCATCAAGAGGTGCCGGTGCATATATATAAATATATAAGACTTGATTAGGAACATCTTTTTTTGAACACTTATTAGGAACATCAAAGACCGAAATATTAGGTGTGCTAATCAGTTTTTTATCCATACGTTTTATCTTAGTCCACACATATACCCTCTTTTTTTTTAGCAACAGTCCACACATATACATATTTTGGGTTAGTACTTTCTTCGTTTCCAAGCACAGGTATGTTAACATTTAAATTTGAGTATTTTATTTTATTTTCCTTACATAAATGCATAGTCATGTCATCATGTGCAAGTGGTGGTATAAAATTATTTCCAATAAACCCGCAAATTTCTCTATATAATTAAACAAATTATTTATTTTACCGTGACATCGATCAAAACACTTTGATTCCGTTTCGCTGTAAAAAACACTAATACCGAATGTTTATACAAAAAAAAAATTATTAGCAAGGAATGAGCATATTACGTACTATGAATCATATCAATTATTTGTTCTGTGTCATACTCCTAATGAAGATATCCAGAGTTTTTAAATCATGCAGATATGGAGCATTCATATTACATGATTTATGCTTAGTAAGTAAACACCCACTAGCTCATGTTATCATAATATATCTCCATATTATATATGGTAAGCCTACAATTATTGCTATAACCAGATATTCATATAACTATCAATTCAAATCTTACACTGAACAAGCTGTTCAAGCTTCATGTATGGATTTAATTTAGTAATCCAGAACATCAATAAATGGTGCTGAGGATCAACGGTGGAAATAAACGGGAGTGAGGTGGAGGGGCCAAAGCAGGTTTGTTTTTATATGGATTCATACGGAACCATAGCTTTGTGTCAGATAATTTTAGAACAAACCTGGCCCGAAAATAGATGGGTCAATCAAACTGTCCATCGACGGAAAGACCCTTTAGCACATCTTATATTTTTGGAAATCCTAAAGCAATATACTTATACAATAATTTTTATTATTGTAGATGCATGTTATTTTACAGTAGAAAATACTACATGTTCTAAAACATTTAATAGTTATTTTAAGAAAATAAATATAACATAAATAAAAAATATAAAATTTTAATTTTAAAAATAAGTTACATCATGATTGGTTAAGGTTAATATTTTAAAAATAAATAAATCTAAAATTATAAGTTAAAACTCAACCAATTATCACCAATATAGTTGGTCATTATGGACATGGTTTTTAAATCCAGTTATTTAGTTTTGTTGATGTATGCATTTTATACTAAATGTTTGATTTATTGAAAGAAAATACTCAAACCATAATTTTTTACTTCAAATTTTTGTGTGTTACTAATTCACTGCTTTTAGATTTAGAAACAATGAAGTCATTGGACATGGTTTAAATACCAAATTTTGTGAATTTTCTTTAAATATTCCAAACTTAAAACTGCTGCTGAGCGTAGTAGATTTCCTCAGTTACTTAGTTGAGTAACTTTTGCCAAAAACCCTAGTTTTACCTTGTCAACTGTTTAAGGACCACACATGACACACCGATATTATAGTTTATGACTTTAGCTGCATGAGCAGACCAGTAGGCATAGATGAATTTTAAAGTCAATCAAAAATAATCTTTTGACCAAAAAAAATCTTTGTATATTTCGCGTAGCATTATTTGGTGATAAACTATTTGAATTATATGGATTGTTAGGGTGATATGTACAGAAAACGAAAAGAATCTAAATCACAAAGCTTAGCTGTGACTGGTAGGAGAAACCTAGCTATGCGAACAACCAATCACAAGAGTTACTAAGAAAACATTGCATGATGTTCCGAGTGGTCCACTAATGTATAGACATTCGGATATTACTAAAATTACAATAATGTTCATTCATTCCTTGTCGTAAGGTATCATATGTTTTATATATCAAACTTAACCCCTGAGTAACCCAAACAAAGTGTCCAAAACAAATGTGCTTTTTTTTTTCTTTTGATCAATCATTCCTTTAGTGGTGTAGTTTACAGACTCGACCTAACAACTATTTTAAAACGTCGTAATCCACATTTTAATTTTGAGAAAAATCACATGATAACTAAGACAGCTTAAGAAACATCGGTATTTCATCAAACTAGTTTTAGTATGAAAAGAACAAAGGTTGTTTAAGCTGGTTATTAATTGCAATAATTTACAATTACCTTTAAAGTGAAAATGACGTTCTCTTGTCCATAAAAGAGAGAGAAAATGTAAACAAGTTTTATATCAAAAGTAGTATAACTGAAGATGCCTCCTTCCTAATAAAACTATAAGATAAGACTCCTGAAGTTGTCCACAAACCTAAAAGAAGGGTTCCATTCGAAATATTATAGGTGCTCCTCGTTTTTGTTCTCCTTTTCTTAAAATGCAGGGGTTTTTTTTCTGGTACTATCTGACCAATTTGAATTATTATGCAATAATAAAACCAGGAAGCATACCAAATCGATCATGTCTGATTTTGTTAATAAAGTTTTTCACTGTCATTAACTAAGTCACTAGAGAAATTTCAACAATAGTACCAAATTTAGTGTTGAAAAGATACTAAATTTAGTGTTATGGGGTTTAACTATTTTTAATATATTTTTACTTTTATAATTTTAATATATTATTTTTGTAATTGATTGATTATATATTTTTTAGTTAATTTATACAGTAATTTATGTATTCTATGTAAGATATCAGTCTAGAGTAAAACTCTATTCATTTCAAAAGAAAAACTTCTAATACTCTTATTATCTTGTTACGGTTTGATGTAACTGATAATACTCATATAGTTAGATTATTAAGTTAGAATATGAATAAAACAATATTGTAATATTTACCAGTGTGAAAACTAAAAACTGTAAGCTAACTTGATTTAAAATTGTACCTTAAATTGATATTGCAGCAAATTTTATCTAACACTATTTATAACACTCCAAAGTTAAATATGATTGGTTAGAGTGTAGATGTTAAAATGTAATTACAAAATTTAGTGTGTAGTTGTATGAAATTTTAACGTAGGTAGATACTACAATTTTTGAATTACTTTAATAGTTGGTTTAAAATAAAAATTAAAACATGAGCAAATTAAAAAGTATGCTTATAGATGATATAGCAAAGATTTAACTTTAAAAATAATGATACATCATGATTGATTATGATTAGTGTTTTAAAAACAAATAAAGCTAACATTATAATTAAAAATTCAATTACGTCTGTTTTCATGTGTCTCTAATGGTTTACTTAATGTTTTCTTTCAAAATGATGTAAACTAAAAAGGAGTTTATGTTTTATTTCAATCGTTTTTCTCTTTTTTTAAAAAAATTGTTTATATATATTATATTATTAATACTTACTATTAGTTCTAATAATGCTTCTTATTTCAAAAACTATAAATTTTACAAAAAATTATAATTTCATTTTAACTGTATATTATTTATTATATACATAAATTTAGTTTTTAAAAGTATAAAATGATTCATATAATTATAGTATGAAAGTTTAATTGAAAATTTTAAAGTATAAAAGACAAATATTGATCTTTTTAGATACAAAACAAAATTATACATAATTGGAAGGGTCAATTTATAAATAAAAAAAGTCTAATACTAAAATGAGTTTGTGAATAATATTTTCTCAGAATTGAGGGAACACTGTTCATAAACTTATTTTCCCCAAAATGATGTATCTTTTGAAATTGATTTTTTTTAATGTTTTCCTTCAAAATGATATACTATTGCAGATGGTCTCAGTGAAATTATGTTATTTTGGTGTTTGTTAGAAATAAAATTATACTAATTTAGTGTTTTAGTGTCTCCTTAGAATTGGCTTTATTTATATTCAAAAAGTTATTGATGTATATCAACATCGTTACTTGGCTTATATAGATCATAAACAGCATCCTATATATAACCATAACGTGTCTAGAAATATACATTAGAATATTAACCCAAAAGATTTCAAATCTGCTAAGACCACTGAATTTGCAGCTCCTACGCCTAGACTCTCATTTATATTATTCTTGGTTTTATCCACAAGATTACTTTACTCAGAAATTAACTAATCTAAATGTGTACGACGTAGATACTAATTTAATTATAATTACAACAAAAGAAGAACAGTTATCCATAGGGTCTTAGTCTTGTCTGAAACGAACATACGCTTCTCAAGGCCCGGTTTTCCGTACAAAGGTAATGTCCAACATTGGAGGTGGTGGCAGTCTGCATTTATCTATATCCTCTCGAGCTAAGCATATCGTTATTCATATCCAATGCTGCTCTTCATAGTTGGTATCAACCACTCATCCATGTAATACTTTACATATAGTGACAGAAATTAAGTTAAAACCATCTCCAGTGGTTTTTTTTAAAGCATTTTCAAAAGTACATTGCATCGCACTAAATTTGAGAAAACACTATTTACAAATTTGTTTACTATTGATTTTTTTTTACAAAATGAGCATTAAATTTTATATGTTTTAATTTATATCCAAATTATTAAATATTTCTGTTTTATATCTTAACAATATTATTAATACTTGCATTTATATTATTATAAATCATTGTATAATGTATTAAAAACAAAAATTTTGTATATAATAAAAATTATTAAAAATAAACTATTGTTGGGTAAACTTGTAGGTTCTATTATCATTGGAAGGTTGGTCATCAGTTTTGAAACCTTCTCATCTTAGACATGCTTAATCTAAAAAATCTCTATAAAAGCGCAATGGAAAATAAGAAAAAAATATGGAAGCAAATCAATTTGTTTTTAAAATCATCTTAACATATACCACCATATATCACATAAATCAGAATTTCACAATTAAAATAAGACTTAGCCACTTATTAAATCATTTAAACTTATCTATAATCGAAAATCAATTGATTAGGCTTACTCTATTTCTGCTGTCTATTTCCTAACCGTTGATCAATAGCTAAAACATATTAAAATTTTCACAGTCAATTAAAAACAAAAACATGTTTAAATTTCCTCGTAATGCAAATAATGGCATAAGCATAAAAGCAGCAACCTTTGGCTACCTCTAATGGAATACTAAAATACCAAATTTGGTGTCATTTCATTTCTAATGGAACACCAAAAATTACGCCATTTCACCAAATTTGATACAGAGTAAATAGTATTATAAAAAATTTGGTATAACACTATTCATCACATAAAATATTTAATATACATATTTTATTATTTAGTTTAAATTTCTAAAGACATTAAATATACTGTATTATTTTTAGTTTTTAATTATTTTATTTTATTTATAAAAATAATTTATTATCATCTTTATATATATTTTAAAAATAAAATATCAAAAAACTTTATTTTCAAGTTGAAAATCACTATATGATTATCATCATATACTTTAACTTGATTTTTTATTTTAAAATAACCATTATAAGATTTATTTAATATTTAATCATTAATGAACAATTCATAATATTACATTATTGTAAAGTTAGATTTAATATTAAATAATTAAACATCATGTATTATTACTATTAAATTCACCAAATACTAAAATAACATTTTTAGTTTTTATTTTATAGTATAGTTGAACTTGTACTATTAGCTAATACAATTTTATTAAAATAAATATATTATTCTGTTATGTGCTTTTCATAATTAATAGTTAGTAATTTTTAATATAATATTATACATAAAATAAATGCACAAAAAGTAATATTGTTAAAGAAAAATATAAATGCATAACTTTTATTAACATAAAATTACATAAATATAAAAATTATATTAGCTAAGTGTGATAAATTTGCAATTAAGTTTTTATTTCATTAAATGTAAACAAATTTTTACCAGTGAAATGGTTAAATATGTCATTGCAGTATCTGAGTTTTCTTGCAACTTTTTTTGGAGAACTCGTATCATATTTTCACCATTTATTCTATTATTTAGATAGATATTTTATTTATTAAAATATAAATCACAACTTTGATTTATGTGTCATTTTGTTTTCAAAATGTATCACTTTTTAGAAAATTATTAAGATTATCAAATGTTACATAATTTTATGATAATATCTTGAATATATTTATCTTTCTATTTGAAATACAAGTAAAACAAAATCCTACAAATCTTTTTAGCATCTTTTTAAATTGTATTTCCTTAAATCATTAAATTTGAATTCTAATTATCATAAATATTATTAAAAATTAATATCTTATTTATAAATAAAAACTTGAAATTATGTAAAATATTTTTAATTATATTTTAATGAGAATAATAATATAAATTGATAGAGTTTCAAAAAACATTTATATACAAAATTTAAATAGATTATGCTAGAAACAAATACTGAAATTATATTTAAAATATACAAAAAATATTTATCTATCTATACTATTAAAAAAAAGTCATGAGTTATTTCTTGTATAATTGCTTTATTTGGACCATTTTTAAAAATTATTATCAAATTTTACACAATTTAATTATAATATCACCCTATATTTTTTTATCTTTTCTTTGAAACAAATCTTTTTGTTAAAGAAATTAAAATTTATTTAGATGACACTATATATTTCTAAAACCTGAATAAAAAACTATATACTAGAATTTGGTGCACACAAATTTTTCATTTATAAATATAAAACTTTGATATTATTATAGAAAAATTTAATAATATTATTTTCATTTAATGTTATATATTATATAACTCTATAGTTTTGTTTTTTAAGTTTCTTATTCGTCATTATTAATATAGTAACTTGTTTTATATATTTTGTTTTATATTTTGATTGATTGTTATTACTTATATTAATATATTTTTGAGTTTGCTACATAAATTATAATCTGAAATAATTAAATATATAATCTTCTTTGATATAGATTTTAATTTATGCAATTTGCATTTAATACATTTTAAAATTTATTTAAATATACTATAGATAACTATTTGTTAATGATAATTTATATTTTCGTGTTGTATATAAAAATGATATTTTAACATCTATCGATTTAATATTTTGCAAGATTTATAAATAAATATACTGTTATTTATTGATTTTTTATAAATTATAAATAAAAAGAAAATTTACGCCGTGAGTTTTAAGATCTACAGTTAGTTGTCAAAAACTCGTGAAAAACTCTCATTAACTTTCATTGGATTTGCTCTGTTATTTAAGCTTTTGTAGAAAAATTAACAGATAAGTTGGGAAGGCCTTAACTCGAGCGAAACGATGACGCCTCAAGCTTGAAGCCCTATAGCTAGCTGCTTATTGTCCTCTTTCGTAATTACAGTCTTACATTATTTTTCCATTACCTTTTATGTATTTATTTATTTTTTTGCCAAAAGAAAATAAGATCCTTGCCTCCACTCCTTCACCTTCTTTCTCTCTCTCTCTTCCTTACACAAAAACAACACTCCCATAAAAAAATATTATTGTGCTACAATCGTAAAGTTTTGCTAAAACCAAAGATTTCATACAGTTCTTCATCGGTTCTACAGAGAAAAGAACCGTGAACGAAGACGCTAGTTCTTACCGGCGATGGATGGAATGTACAGTTTTCATCACACCGACGGTGGCTACTCAGACAAAGCGGTGCTTATGATGTCGCCTGATAATCTCATGTTTCCATCTGAGTACCAAACCCTTCTTTGCTCCTCCGCCGGAGACAATCGCGTCTCCGATGTTTTTGGATCCGACGAGCTACTCTCAGCAGCCGCATCCGCTTTGTCTTCTGAGGCTGCGTCGATCGCTCCTGAGATCCCAAGAAACGATGATAACGTCTCTCTTGGTGTCATCAAGGCTAAGATCGCTTGTCATCCCTTGTATCCTCGGTTACTTCAGGCTTACATCGATTGCCAGAAGGTTATTTTTATTACTCGCTAGTTCACTGTTTATTCGATTTTTGCGTTCTGTATGTTTTGTCTTTTTATTTTTGTGCTCATAAGGATGAATTTTTTAATTTTATTACCTCTTCAAGAACTTTGATCATCTACATCTTTCTTGAATGCGTCACTCGAAAATTCTAATCTACTTCTTGCTTTAATCGAGAAAAAAATCACGTTTACGGTTAAAATGTAAGATTGAAAGGATTCAAAACTGTTTTTATCGTTATTATAGTTTTCTTATAATTTTATGGTCAAGACAAAAGAGAAAAACAAAGCCATATGTTTTTTTTTTAACTTAGCTTAACAAAACATATGTTTGGTAATATTATTCTTAATTTTATTCTTTTTATGACTGTATTTAGGTCGGAGCGCCGCCGGAGATAGCGTGTCTACTGGAGGAGATTCAACGGGAGAGCCATGTTCATAAGCAAAACGTTGTACCGTCGTCTTCTTGCTTCGGAGCTGATCCTGAGCTTGATGAATTCATGGTCTCTATTTCTCTCTCGCACTGTTTCTATAATTTTGTTGGGGATTTTGTTTGGTACTTAGAAATATCTATGGGTTGGTGAGATTTTTCAGGAAACGTATTGCGATATATTGGTGAAATACAAGTCGGATCTCGTGAGGCCGTTTGACGAGGCTACGACCTTCTTGAACAAAATAGAGACGCAGCTACGGAACCTATGCACTGGTGTGGAGTCTGCCAGAGGACTTTCGGGTATGTCTCTCTGGTTCAGTTTTTCGGTTTGGTGTTTAGTCTCTTGAGTGATGTTTCTGTTCTTTGTGTTATGTACTTTCCTCGATCTCTGTGTCTTAATTTGTTACCCTCGTTACACTAATTTACCACACTAACCAAGAATGATATATAATTGGTTTCCATGGTTTTGATTCATCTGATTTCAAGAACCCTAGGTTTTGAAGTTAGAGTGCAAAATAGAGAAGAAAAAAAAGAGAGAAAACCCTAAGTTTTGTGAGAGATTTTTGAGTGACTGAGTCACATCTTTAATCTCCACAGCCACTTTCCTTTATGTTTTTGTGTGTGTTTGGGCTGCTCGATAGTTCGTCGTTTAGTGTCTAATTGCATTGGAATAGTTTTGTTAGTTTTAATTGATTGAGTAGCCATGAGGTGGGCTTTCCTATCACCTTTATTTCTTGTTCATCTTTGTGGAAATCAAACATTTTAAAAAACTTAATAACTTTTTTTTTCTTTTCTTTCCATGTCAGAAAGAAAAATGATCTTGAAAGTATTTAACTTTTGCGGTAGAGATTCTGATTTTGACGTTTCAGAGTCTTGTTGCGTACTGAAATATTAGTATTTTTTCCCCAACTTGTTGCTTTTCCCGTGAAACCCATCGACAGAAAACCTAGTCATGACCTTTTAGTTATCAATAATTTTTTGTTGATTTTCACTAGCTTATTTACTTAACCTCTCGTTTAGATGATGATTAAGACTTTGTTTACTGTATTTTACTCTTATTGGATAATGAACTATTTTATTAGCAATAAAAAACACTTTTCATGCTCACTCACCGATAATTTTTGAATTAGTAGAAG
>JABAYD010085119.1:0-10082 GCA_014822095.1 Diplotaxis tenuifolia | reverse complement strand
TTTCCGACCAATCCATTCAACACCAAGAGACATGAATCCAAGAACGATTGCATTTATCATCAGCCCCAACGCACCAGCGTGTACTCCTTGGTTGTAAAGCTTCTTCAAACCCTCGTTTCCACTCGAGTCACCACCGTACACTTCACGACCCATCCAATCAGTATCAAACAAAAGAAAAGGGAACCACGCGATCCAGTTAAGGGCTGTGACTATTATTAACATCCACATGGGACGTTCCATCACCTTGAAAGCTCCAAAGATCTCCCCGAAGAAGGGTGTTTTCACGTCGGAGTCTCCTCTCTCCGGCGACCATTGTTTGTCTTTGACGTACCAAAGTGATGCTATAGTGAATGAAAGGAGTAAAATGATGGAGAGGAAGAAACAGCTCTTGAGATTGGCGCAATAAATATCGCATGCGTTAGTCATCGTGAAGGGAAAAATCTTATGTAGGTTGGTGTAAGAACCAGCCGCGTATCCCAAAATGTTACCAACCGCCATGAAGAACGAGAAAAACGCGTTTGCGGTCCGCGTTTTCCTCGCGTCTCCAGCGGCTAAATCCGCGAGGAAAGCGCGGCAAGGGCCTTGGAGAGTGTTGTTCGCTACGTCGAGGATCCAAAACCCTAGAGCGAAGAAACATATCGCACGCACCTTCACCGTGTCGTTGAGTTTATCTCCAACTACTAGTCCGAGATCAGCTGCGTATCCTATCAAGAGACCCGCGACGGCGACGAGAGCCGCCCCTGACGCTATAAAAGGACGGCGACGACCGAACTTGGACGTGCATCGGTCGCTGTAGTATCCGACCGTTGGCTGGACAAGCATGCCCGAGATGGGACCACATAGCCAGATGAGAGAAGACCATTTATGTGGGATTCCGAGAAGCTGCACGTAGGGAGTGAGGAGAGATAGTTGTAAAGCCCATCCGAACTGTACACCGGCGGCGATGGAGGACACTGATATCATCTTTCTTAGTGGCGACGGTTCACCAACCTCCGACGACTGTGTCTTTGGAACCACGGAATCATCATTCTCGTGTGTTTCGGCTTGGTGGGGACTCATGTCGACTTACAAACTTAATGGATCTTGTTGTGTTTTGTGATGAGGAGATTAGAGAATGGGTGTTGTGTATATATGCAAACGTGAAGAGGGGTACGATTTTGTTTTATCTGTATCTACTATAATTGGAATGTTTTCTATAACTGAATATTTGTTATGAATTTGGGTAATAGATGTTTTGGGAAGTAAATATTTTGTGTAATATGCTGTAAGGGAATGTTATCCGTATGAGAACCGTATTAACAAAAATCAGTTTTACATTTATCTATATCCATCGTAATCTTTTGACGCGGCGTAGTCATTAATGAAAGATTTCAGTTAATATGTTTAATAGTAATGGGCTTTAATAAAAATGAGCTTTAATGGTAATGGGCCTTAAGTTCAATGGACTCAGAAGACGTTGGAGTAGGTTAAAAACACTGTCTCTCTTATATATCGTTTTCTAGCTTCCCTTCCCAATTTCTATAGTCTATAGTACTGGCAGCAAATTAGGGTTTTTGTGTTGAAATTAGGGTTTTTAGTATGCGCAGCCCTTAAGATCGCCTTCCACAAACTCTCAATGGAAGCGTGTCGAGTCATAGCTGCGCTAAATCGAATTTTTCTTTAGTGTTTGTTTAGTTAGGGTTCTCCTAGTTAACTTACCCGCCATGTCCGTTCCTGATTTATATTAGCTCGAGGCTTGTCGGGATTAGGATCTGGAATCAAGGTTCCTATTCGTTGTGCTCTTTGGATATAAGTGTTAAAGCTTTTATCTTCTGGAGATGTCAGCGTTTGGGGATTTTCAGAATCTAATTCGATAGTTCAGTAACTCGTGCTTCATTATCTGGTCGGATACATATTCTTATTGGTTTATTTGGTTGACTTTTTGGTCGGAATGATGGAAAATGAGGAAGAAATAAAATTGTGAATCAAGACTTTGATGTTTTGAGACCATGTACCAAATTTGCTTATTGATATTCTGATTCCACCACTGAAATACTTATTACTTTATATTGATTGTTCTGTTTCGCTCAAACACGATGGCGTGATTCTTGAATTGGTGTCTATTTTAATTATATGTCTATCACCCTTCAATCATATATGTCCGAAAGTTGTCGAATAGTTGATTGTTGTTTTAACTGTCGTTGATGTGTGTATTATAATCACCGCCGTGGTTCTCATATGTTTTCAGTCACGAGATGTTATCAAATGGAAACTGTAATCCCCAAAGTTACATAAAACCAAAGGGAACCTTATCTAATCATATGAGATTACATTTAGTAGCTCTTTTATTTACAATCAATACCTGTGTGTTGTTCATGTACATCGGCGGTTCTCCAAACCTTATAAACCGACCGACGTCGGATCTGTCTGTGCCACATAAGACTTGGTCAACCCATAGTGGTCCACTTGAGGCCCGTCAAAATAAATACTAATGGTACATGACAAATAGTGAACGGAATAAAAACTTAAAACGCTTAAAAAGCCCAATGAGAAGCCCAAAATTTTGTCAAGCCCAATGGCAAGCCCAAAAAAAAAGACAAGCCCAAAATTTTGTCAGCAGGACTATAAATATTGCCATGGAGATTCGTACTATTATATAGTTAGGGTTACGTTCCGGTCGAGCGTAAAGGAACAGAGAAGATGGCATCGACACTCCTCGAGCAAATTCGGTCGAATCATGAGGAGATTGAAAGATTGGAGCGAGTGGTTGTGCATGATCTACAGACTCAATTTTCTTCGACGAAGCAAAGATTAGCACAGGGCCACCGTGTCCGCAACATGGTTCACTCTATCATGCGTACCATCGATAACCTCGTACGTTAATAACTCCTCCTTAGATTAGCTTTTGTTTTTTTTAGGCGGCTAGGTTTTGAATCTGTTTCTGTTTTTTTTTTTTCAACAGGTTTGAATCTTTACAATTGAGAAGAAACTACAGAGGTTGGTGTTGTGGGGAGACGCTTTTTTTTTTGTCTGAATATGTTTGTGTGAGCTAATTGTGTTGATGAGTTCACTAACAATCAGAGAGGCCCACTTGAGGCCTTTTAACATTAAATGGCTTGTAGTTTGTATCTGTAGATGATTAAATCTAACAGTGATTCTGGTGTTGGCTGTAAGGTTGAAAGTTATGAAGATAAGGATGGGGCTTGGGGGCATGGCTTGGTGGGGAGACTGGGACAGGGATCAATGTGTACAGTGCGTTTTATGATCGTTTGAAAGAGGTTTGCTTTCTATCCTTTTATAGTATTGTTCAGTCGAGAATATGAGCCAACTGTTGTTAATCCCTGTTTTTATATTTTCATTAATGATATTTAAACCACTAGTGATGGAGAGTTAAGAACCATGTACATAAATTTCTGCGTAGGTGTGTTTGTTAGTGTTATGCCGTTAGCATTTTTGAGTAGTAATCATTCTCTTCAAAGTATTGTAGCAGAATATTATCAGCTGTTGACATTTTCTACACGTAGATAAGGATTTATATCTAGTTTTGATGTTTTCGTAGAGGCGTCTTGAATTGATTGTTTTTATCAACTGAATCCTTGGTGTTTATCCACTATCAGATACGCAACTAACGAACCCTTTTTTTTTGTAACAAAATTACAGATACGTGAGTATCATAGAAAGTATCCTTCTGGACCTCTTGTTGATGCTAGTGCAGACTATGACGCCCTTCTCAAGGTGGAACCAGTTGTTTCGTTCAGCGGAGAGGTAATTTTTTTTGTTTTGACTTCCTATTGTTTTTTTTAACACTAGTAGCTTTGTGGTGGTTTATAGAATTTCTAAAACAGTTAAAATCTTCTTGTGTGCTGTGCAGGAAGGAGTTGGTCGATACTTGGACTTGCATGAAATGTATAACCAATACATCAACTCTAAATTCGGGGGAAGGGTTGAATATTCTGTTTACCTTGATGTCTTTTCTCGTCCAGAGAAGATTCCTCGCAAACTTAAGTTCTCAAGGTAAAACATTTCGTTCAGTTTTGTTTTACTTAGAAAGCCTGTTTCTACCTTGTATCTGAATGTCTTTCCTTCTGTCCCCTTTAGGCAGTACAGGAAGTATATGGAATCTCTGCTAGACTACTTGGTCAACTTTTTCCAGCGAACGGAGTCGTTGCAAGACCTTGTCAAAATGCTTTCCAAGGTTTGAACCATAATATATAGCTTTGCATGCATGCAGTTTGATGATCTCTTGCATTGCATCTAATATGTGTTGGTTTCTTGCAGGTTGAGATTGATTTTGAAGATCAATTTGCAAATGGACAAGTAGTAGGCTGGGAGAACCATGGCCAGGGAAATGAAGTTATTCCATTCTGAGCATACTGTCATAGATCTTGATTGCTACACCACAGCCGAGGAATTGATTGATGTGGGACCTGAAAAGCTCAAGGAGGTAATGACCATGCTTCTTGTTTTTATGATCACTGACGAATTATTCATCTAATTATGTCTTTTTGTGTGACTCAGGCGCTGGGAGCTTTGGGACTGAAAGTTGGTGGTACTCTGCAGCAGCGTGCCGAGAGACTCTTCCTAACAAAGGTTCTTACACTTGATTAATTTCCTAGAAATGCATTTTGATTTCATCTCCTAGAAATACAATTAATTGGTTTATGTTTTATGTTCAGCATACGCCTTTGGAAATGATTGATAAGAAACATTTTACCAAACCTGCGCTCGAAGGGAAACGAAATGGTGATGATGCCAAAGCAACGACGCACGGTTGTAAACAGATTGCATTAACAGAGGCCAAAGTGAAGAAACTCTGCAACTTACTCGATGAGGTTAGTTGATGGCAAGTACCTGTTTGCTACATCTAATATTGTTTTCTCCCTAAGCATGTCAGCTGACCTTTTTAAACTTTCTTTGTTTGTATAGACAATCGAAAGGACTAGGCAAAACGTTGTAAAGAAGCAGGGTTTGACGTATGAAGAGATGGGGGAAGAACGCGACAAGGAGGAGGAAGGGGCAGAGATAGAAAGTGATGAAGAGGAGAAGAGTGGTTTTCACAATCCACTGAATCTGCCAATGGGTGGGGATGGGAAGCCTATACCATACTGGCTCTACAAGCTTCATGGCCTTGGTCAGGTATGTAGTAAAGAGTTTATAAGATTTAGACCATCAATGTTATACTTATATGGGATTTACTCAAAATTTGTGTGTTGTTATTTTGGTGTAGTGATTTGAATGCGAGATATGTGGAGACAGTGTCTACAAGGGGAGAAGGGCTTTCGAGAGACATTTTAAAGAGTCTAAACACCAATATGGAATGCGTCGGTTAGGAATCCCAAACACAAAGAACTTCAACGAAATCACTTCAATCAAGGTATATCTTATTATTATTACTACCAAAGAAGTAGTCTTTGATGTTAGCTTAAAGCAATAGGTCTGGTTAATTGTTTGATGTGTTGTTGCAGGAAGCGGAGGAACTGTGGAAGAGGATACAGGAGAGGGAAAGCGTTAACAAGTGGAGGCCAGATGTTGAAGAAGAATATGAAGATGGCGAAGGTAACGTTTACAACAAGAAGACTTACTCTGATCTTCAACGTCAAGGCCTCATCTAATTTGATCACTATTCAGGAATGTTAAGAGGCTCTACTTGATTTACATCTTCTCTCCTTGCTGTATCACTTTAAATCTTTACCAGATCATATGTCAAATTTGATCATAAATTTCTCTCGTGACAATTTGAATTTTTTTTTATCATTTTACATATACAAAAGTATAATATATTTTCATTTCTCTAATAAAAAGAGATTCATTTGTTCCCATGGTCAGTTTTGAAGAATTTCATTATAGAATGTGTCCACTGGTTAAAATCTGAATAGCAGAACTAAAACAAAGCAAAAGAAGCAAACAAAACTTGCATTGATTAGCATTACACAAAGACAAAGCAGCACAAAACCTTACACTGATTAATCATCTCCCAGCAATTCTCATCAAAGGAGCAATAACACCCTGAATCTCCAAAAGAGACTGTTGAATCTTAATCTCCTGATTAACCTCCCTCTTCAGGTTCCTAAGAACCCCTTTAAACTCCTCTTTACCATTAACATCCTCACCTCGAGTCTCCAAAACCTTCTTCGTCAACGCCATCAACAACCCCGAATACCTTTGAACCGTACAATACTTCTGTAAGAAACTGAGCAACAATCCCAACTCACCTTCCTCCAAATTCTCCACACACTTGACCATCTTCCTCCTCGCCACCAACTCCTCCATCACCGCCACCACGTCCGCGGGTTTCTTCTCCTCCAACACCGACACCAAAGCCTCCTTATGCCTAAACTTCTTCAACAGCTTATCGTGTCTCGTCAGCTTCACTCCTTTCCTCTCCTTCACCAAGTAATCATCTTTCGACGCCTTCTCGCTCTGCCCTCTCTGAAAATACCTAAAATAACTCGGCTTTAAAGCTCTCCTCCTACTCTCATCCTCCACTACACTCCAAAAACTCATCACCTTCTTCTTCTTCTCCTCATCATCTGTCACCTTCCTCTTCCCAGCAAACACCATACCGTTAGAACCTCCAACAACACGAACCAAACAATCAGGAGAAACACCAACAGACATCAACGGAGCTGGAAACCTCATTGAGTAACTCACCTTACCCCTCCCGTAATCAAACACCTTCATATAACCATCTAACGCAACACTCACAAGCCTATTCTCCTCCCCTAACCCCATCTTCCCAACCGTTAGACACGTCACAGTCTTGTTATGACTCTCCATAGAACAAACCAACCTCCCTCCACCAATCAAATCCCAAACCTTAACACTATTCAAACCACCCGTTGCAATCATCCCACCAGAGGGCAAATAAACAACATCCTCCACAGGGCTCCCGTGATTAATCTCAGATACCCATTTCGAGCCCCCAACTCTCGGGTCCCACACCTTAACCGTATGATCATACGACCCTGTAACAAACATCGAATCATTAACCGGAGAGGAGTCTCCGCACCTAACGTAATCCTTATGCCCTAGAAAATCAGTTATAACGGCCGCTCCAGCGACGTCCCAATACTTAACAACTCCGTCGTCACCTCCGGAGATTAAATGGAGCTTGTCGTTGACGGGATACTTCACGAACCTTGCAGCCGCCTTGTGTGAGCGGAGGCTGCGGAGAGCCATCCGCTCCTTGACGTCGAAGACTTGGACGAGACCGGAGAGGTCGGAGGCGGCGAGGAGGGCTCCGTCGGAGCGGAAAGAGACGGAGGAGACGACGTCGCGGAAGGAGAAGCGGCGGGAGGGGGAGAGGGTTTGGGGGGAGAAGAGGGAGACGGTGGTTGAGTGCGCGACGGCGAAGGAGTGAGGGTGGATCGGGGAGAAGGTTATGGCGAAGATGGAGGAGACGAGGCTGGGGATTGTGTGGGGTTTGAAGGAGGACCAGTAACGAGAATCGGGTGTCTCTGGTTTGGAGAGAGGCTTTGGAGTTGATTTTGGTTTCACTGGGAAGATTTTTGATGGTTGGTGATCGTTGAGACGAACTCGTAGCTCTTCTTCCATTGTTGCAGTAATAACTTGAAGCGGAAAGGGAAGAGGAAGAGGAACAAGAGGGTGGCTGGTTAGGGTTTAAGCGATTATAGAAGACGACAATGTCTCAACTCTTAAGGGTTCATATATATTCATTTGGGCCTTTGGAGAAATGGGCTTTTACTTATTCACAGTCCAACGGCCCAGTGTTGTTGACTGTTTATCTACCGTTAGATTTTAAGCATTTTAATCCAACGGTCGTAAATGAAAGCCACCAAAAAATACGACCGTTGGAAGTGAACCGTTGGGTCGTCTTCATAAGAAAGCGCTCTCTCCATCTGAATCTCTCACTTCTCCTCAAGCAAGTCCAAAGACCAAAGAAGAGAAAAAGAATCTATAATGGCGACGAGAACAAACATGCCTGAACAAGTCAGAGGTTTGTTCTTCTTCCCGTCTTTTCCTTTAGTTTGATTTTTAATCGAATCTGGGTTTGTTTTGATTGATTTGATTTTTTGCGATGAATCTTCTTTACTCGTAATCGATCTGATCTTAATCTGGGTTGTTTGATTTGAAATTGAAATTCATCGTATTTTAAATCGAATCTGGGTTTCGTTTGAATTATTAGATTTGAGTCTAACTCGTTCCCGATATGAGTTGTTTTGACTTGACTCGTCGCCGGTTAGATTCGTTGTTTATGGGTTTGTGATGTATGAATCGAAGATCAGATCTTTGATGGGTTTCGATTTGATTATGTGAAACAGGTGTTCCCGTCGCGGATGGTTTAAAGATCCAAAACAAAAACGGCGCCGTTAAGAGTCGCCGTGCCCTCGGTGACATCCAAAACCTAGTTACCGTTCCTTTGGTTCAAGGAGGTAAAGCTCAGCCTCCGATTAACCGACCCATCACTCGAAGCTTCCGTGCTCAGCTACTAGCCAACGCCGCCCAGAAGCCAATCAATGGTGAAAACAAGGTTCTTCCCTCAAAGAAACCACAACCATCTCTTGCTCCAAGAAACCAAGAAGCTGCTCAGAAGGCGGGTCCCAAGAAAAACCTAGTGATTAAGATTAAGCAACAGAGTAAACAAGCTGAAGTGGTTGAGCCAAAGAAGGTGGAGAAGCCAAAGGAAGCAGTAGCAGCTGTCTCACCTAAGAACAAGAAGGTCACTTACTCATCAGTTCTCAGTGCTCGGAGCAAAGCTGCGTGTGGTATAACAAACAGGCCGAAGATTGTTGATATTGATGAGTCTGACAGAGATAACCATTTGGCTGCTGTTGAGTATGTTGATGATATGTACTCGTTTTACAAAGAGGTGGAGAAGGAGAGCCAGCCTCAGATGTATATGCATATTCAGACCGATGTGAATGAGAAGATGAGAGCCATCTTGGTGGATTGGTTGTTGGAAGTTCACATCAAGTTTGAACTTAACTTGGAGACTCTTTACCTCACTGTCAATATTATTGATCGGTTCCTCTCTGTGAAAGTTGTCCCCAAAAGAGAGTTGCAGCTGCTGGGAATCAGTGCTTTGCTTATTGCTTCCAAATACGAAGAGATCTGGCCACCTCAGGTATAATTTATTTCTTTTACAAACTTTGATATCTTTTGTATGTTTGTATGTTTACTGATTTGGTGTGATGTGTGGCAATGTGTAGGTGAATGATTTGGTCTATGTGACAGACAATGCTTACAACAACAAGCAAATTCTAGTGATGGAGAAGACCATCCTTGGAAACCTCGAATGGTACTTGACAGTGCCAACTCAATACGTGTTCCTTGTCCGCTTTATCAAAGCTTCTATGTCTGACCCAGAGGTGAGTTGATCTTTTGCTTTATAGTTTTGATTGTTTTTCCATACAGTTTAGATTGAAAAGAGACTGACTTTGGTTTTTTGTTGTTGTTGTTGTTGGTGTTTGTAGATGGAGAATATGGTTCACTTTCTTGCTGAGTTGGGGATGATGCACTATGACACGTTGAAGTACTGTCCATCCATGCTCGCTGCTTCAGCTGTTTACACAGCGAGATGCTCACTGAACAAGTCTCCTGCTTGGACAGAGACTTTGAAGTTTCACACGGGATACTCAGAGTCTGAGATTATGTAAGAAAAGAGAAAGACTTTCAAATATCTGTTTTTGTTCTAGTCTCTTAAAGTGCTGAGACTGATATGTTTTGTTCTTTGTTGTGTGATGGTATAGGGAATGCTCAAAGCTTCTAGCATTACATCACTCGAGATGCGGAGAGAGCAGGCTACGTGCTGTGTACAAGAAGTACTCTAAAGTGGAGAAGGGAGGTGTTGCTATGGTTTCACCAGCCAAGTCTCTCTTGAGTGCTGCTCCTCTTACTGCCTGCTTAAGTGATTTTGATGGGAAAAAGACTCGTTCATCAGATCATCTCTCTGATTCAATTTGAAGATTTTGCTTTGAAACTTCTTTGTTGTTGTTATGAGTTCAAAAGTAATAATGAATTCTTTTATGAGTGACCGTTGTTTCTACTGGTCACTAAAAACAAACATGTCTGTATTGGTTTCTTCTTTTCTATAACTAATAGGTAAGTTTTCTGATGTTTGATTGTGTTTGCCTGCATCTTGC
>JABAYD010085085.1:0-13775 GCA_014822095.1 Diplotaxis tenuifolia | reverse complement strand
CACTTTTGCTAGAAATTGTTACCAAATTTACACGGAGGTAGAACTAACATCGGTAATCTCATTCCATGCAAAGCTTGACCATTTTTTCAATGGATGGTAAGGTAACAACACAAAATAATGGTTAAGCCACAATTTGTGTATAAATACACTATTCCTCATCCCATCAGTCTACTCCACTAGTCTCACAATAACCAATTAGTCATCGATTCAATCTAACAATCTAAACATGGATGCTAAGAATACCAAAGATCATCTTTGAAAGATATTGTAGCAAGGAACTCTGCAAGTACAAGCGGCGGATGCGGTGGTTCAGGTAGCGTTTCCGATGTCGGTAAAACAATGGTCGCACCTGGCTCTAGAGGATATGTTCACATTTCGAAGGGATGCTTTTGAGAGCTACCCTAAGAAGTTCGTTGATGATCTTCACAGCAAAAAGAAGTAATTCGTTACTCTTCTAAGTAATAAAGTGATACAGGGATGAGGGATCCACAGATCATCTCTAGTGACTGAGTAAACACAATAATTATCATAAATAACAAATAAAATTAATTAATTATTAATTTACCCTTTGTTGTCATCTTAATTAGAGTTTTTCCTCTATTAGGTTAATCACTTATATAATTACTATTTCCCACACGTATAGGAAACACGCATTAAAAAGGCGAATGAATAAGGGAACCTCATATCCTCTATATTTTCAGGCAAATTGTTTTTATGTGTGTATGTTGTATCTTTAACACACAGTAGATATGATGCAACTGAAAAATAACGATACAAACCACGTGGGAGTGATTAAATAAGTACTAAACCACAAATTACAATGAACTGGTAAAGGAAATAACAGTTTCTTAAAGTACGGACATAATGCTTGAGCAGACACAAAGTGATGTAACGATAAACGCATATTCATCAAACGCCAAACGCAAATTCTCTAGCAAAATATCAAACGAAGTACTTTTGTATACCATCATGAGCAATCAGCCTTGGAAACTCAGTTTGTTGATTTTCTCAGTAGACTGACTGCTCATGATGTTATATCAATTTCTCTAAGGTATGGAATTTCACGTGGCTTAATTTCTATGGTTCAAGGGAAACCGGCGGAGCCGAGTGCTGGAGCCCAATAGTCAGCGCCGTTGTCACTGCCGACTTGGAGTGTGCAGGAGATTGGAACAAGACATAAACCTCGACTTCTCAAGTCTTTCTTAGGTTCTTCGTTTGCATTTTGAGTTTCAGTAGACGAAGACGATGATGATACTCTTCTCTTCATGTACTGATCATTCACCAGCTAAAACCATATAATAAAATAACAAACAATTTATAAGTTTTGTTGCATTGACTAACAGCAAAGTAACGACGTAAAAGATATATATGTGTTATAGTTTTATTACATATATTGTACGTACATATACATATGTATTTTATTTTTTATCATTAATATAATAATTATTAGACAATTCAATATACTACGTAACATGTGAAAAATAGAATCAACATGTAGAATAGAAAAGAAAAATGTAAGGTATACCCTTTAATTTGTATATATATATTTTCATTTTTATTCTTTAGAGGAAATCATGTAATAAAATATTCTTGAAAGCACATAATAAAAGACCGCCCAAAGAATTTGAAATGTACTTTGATGAAAAACACAAATAACTGAATAAGAAGAAAAGTTGATATTTAAATAAATGAAGTGGCTTTGTTGGTTTTAACAAACTTTGTTGGTTATTAAATAATGTAACGGAGGGTTAAAAAAGGCTGGCGATTGCATCTTTTAATATAAAAACTTTATCTTTGAAGAAAACAGTAAAAAGGAAAAGGGATAGATGTTGGAAACTAAAGCTGTCCACATTTTAGATTTGGATTCAGTTGATCCAATAGAAAAGTATAGTTTAAATTATTGCTATATATATATATATATAGCGCATACGTATAAAACTGGAAGTGTACCTGACCGGGGTCCTCAGGAAATAAGCAACTTCTGTCTCCTTGCAGCTGTGTATAAAAATTTTATGAGTACATAAGTTACAGTGTATGCGCAATATATGTATAAACGGAAATTTGGTGCTTACATGTTGTTGGTGCCTCATATTCCCCGAGGCAGTCGTGCCAAAGTACGGATGACTCAGAGCCTGCAACAGTTTCAAAAAGAAACATAATACTTTATACATAATGACATCAATCAAATATTACTTAACATGGAGAGAACAAAACTCTTTATATCTATACCCTCTCTTTCATGTTATTTTATTTTGTGGCTCTTTCATCATCATTTTAAATAAATGATTACATTGCATATATTAATGTTTATTTATTAATATTCATAACCTATAACATGTTAATCTAGTGATATCATACTGAGATGGATTTCCACTGATCACGAAATAGATGCTCGGAGACCTAATACCAAAATAGTTATTGATATAATTTAGGTTTCAGTTTACTTAGATTACTGTAACAAGTAAATATAATTTAGGTTTCAGTTTACTTAGATTACTGTAACAAGTAAATATAATTTAGGTTTCAGTTTACTTTTTCTACTGAAATGAAAACGAGAATATATTTTTTACTGATGAAAATGAGAATATTGAGAGTCTGGAAAAGACGAGTCACACCTCAATTTGACTCTGAAGGAATCTAATATATCCAATAGCTTCCGACAGGACCGAAGCTGTGTCAGTCTGCAAAAGATGGGTAAAGGGAAAGAAGAATGATTTAGATTATAAAAGATTTAAAATTATCTTCAATATTAATGCTAATATTTTTATCTAGGTGTAAATGTTACGAATATTGTTACAAGTTAAGTTAATTTGATTAGAATAAGATTTTTACGTTAATATTTACCTTGCCAAATGGAGATACTAGCTGATGAAGCGCTGCGATCCGGCCTCCGAGTTTCTCTCTTCTCACCTTTAATTATCACCAAAATTAATTAATAGCGTAAACATAAAATAAAGCTTTATATATATGCTTGTGCCGTTATATGTTTTTACTAGTAATTACCATGCATAGAGAAAAACATGCTTGCTTTATAACTAGAAGGGTTCAGTATATTTGTGCATATATAGCTAACAATTGTATCATCGGATTCGAATTCTTATACGAGTTTATCCATGACTACATTTCAAAACGTTGCAGTAACTGAAATCTAATACCTAATTTAATATCTAAGGAATATAGTTGAGGAGTTTAAAGTTTGATATTCCCGAAAGAAAGAAAAAGGAATAATGAAGGAGGGAGAAGAAGACAAAACAAGAAAGAACAAAAGAGTTACGAAACACAAAAATCACACAGCTTATTCTGTGCCCATTCTGTTTTGTTTGCTTCTTCTGTTCTCTTTGTGCTTGGGTTTTTGTTTTGTTAGTATGATGTCAGGGAGAGATTTTATATGTAGAAGTTCTATAGGTTAACTAAAGTTTCGTTGATTTAATCAAATACCTTGAGGGTTGATTGTGACGATGGAGGAGGCTGAAGCCTTGGCTTCTTATTAGTAGACCCACCAATCTCTAAGCTGTTACACTTCATCGCATATATGGATAACAAACAAAACAAAAATCAATTAGTCATTAATCAAAAAATTCATTGCAAAATCTATTATGGTTGAGTGTTGAACTAGATCCTAACCTTAAAATAAGACATGGTTTGTCATGTTTTTTTTGTTTGTTTGTTTTAAATGATCTTTTAGATTTCACTTTTTCAGAGTAGTTGATGTGTTTAAAATTTATATGTATATTAATTAGATCTGGTTTCGAATTTTTCTCTCTATTATCTCTTTTACTTTCTTTTAGCAATGTTTAACTTATATTCTATCAAATTATTAGAGATGTGGAAAAATAATTACCTCAGAGGATCGATCCGGACGAATGTGTCTACCCTCGGACAAATTAAGACCATTGTGATTGCTCGAGAAATCCAACATACTATTGTTGTTGTTGTTGTCATCGTTGCTATTTAGACTTGTTGTGGTCGTGGTTGTGGTTGTAACACAAGACTTGTTAGGAGGTGAGTTTGGAGAAGGTATGAGATAGCCACTGCTGTTGTTAATGTTACTCTCTTGTTTGATGTCAACAACCCCCATTGAAGCTTGTTGATGGCTTAGCACTTGTTCTTCCCAGTTCTCTAATCTCATCTTCCCTTGAAAATTATGGTGTTGCTGTTCATCATGATGATTATGATGGTTCATCATCTCCAATCTCTCGTCATCTCCCATCATCAATCCACCCCTTAGGTCACAAATAAAATATCCGTATTAGATTTACGTATTTGATACTGAAGATACTGGAAACACACACAAAAAAATCAAAGTTTGGGTTTCATGGAAACTGATAAATTATAAATATATACGTTTATATATATATATATATGTGTGTGTGTGAATGTTAAAGAAGTCAAGATTAGGTTACAACACATGACAAAACAAAGTCATGAAGTTAATAGGTGAACTCATGATCATTTGCTTAGAGAGAATTTTTCGTTTCGGAATATCTCTATATATGGAGGGGAGAGAGAGATGAGAGTTACAAAAGAAGTTGGCTAAGGCTCCAAGACTCAGGAGGGAGATCATTGCTTTCGAGCCAAGAAGAGAGATTAGGGTTATTAGGCAAAGACGGCGAAGAAGAAGACGAAGAAGAAGTTGCCGGATATGGCATGAAGGGCGGCAAGAGAGTCGGCATCATTTGTGGCCGGGCATAATTGTTAGGACTCATTTGTGGCGGCAACGGCCCATGTTGACGACCCATCAACGGTTGTGGTGGCCTCGTGCCGCCGCTTACGTTCCACCAATTAGGGTTTCCGGGAGCCATCAACAACTGTTGAACCGGCGAACTCTCCAACACACCTCTATTCATTACCTTCTCTCTCTCAAAATCTCTTTATGTGTTTACTAATCAAAGGCTTTGGAGAAACTTTGAGAAGTGTTTGATTCTTTAGCTTAAGTAGTTTTAGTTTTCCTGGAGAAGAGAGAAAAAAAACTAACTTATATTTTTATCTCATATGTTAACATGTGATGATAATTTTTGTTTGAAGTTTTTTAGTTTTATATAGTTTTTGTCTTTTTCCTAACTTTTTTTGTTCCTTTAATTTTCTTTTCATTAAATTTATTTTATTTTATATCATATATTTACTTTTTGCCCATGCTTTAGCTTTATCTTAAAGTGGGGCAGAGAAAGGTGTTACTGTTAGCTACTTTTATTGTTTAAATCAATACGTGAGTTGAGAAAACTAAGAAAATAAGATTTTAAAATCGAGAAAGATTATTCGAATACCTTATATACGGTGTCTAAAATTTGCATATATATATATATATATATCATTGTTTTTGGATATATCACAAGTGTCAGCTTAAACAACTATACAGCACAAGTGTCTTGCATCTATGGTCTATGCATCTGCCTTTTGCATCGAATGGAAAATTTAATCACCCTCTTTCCATATTAAATCATTCTTTCTCTTATTTTCCAATTAGTAGGGTTGCTACTTTGATCTAACGGTTTAGGTTAATCAGTGACTTCTAAACTTGCAATGATTGCATTCGGGGCCAATACTAGGGTTTACAATTTGTAGGTACTAGCCGAGCTAACAGTTTTACAGAATATTTAAAATTTCGTTAAATATATCTTTTATTTATATCGTATATTCCTAAATTTAAAGTTTCACGTTGATTAAAAGCTTTCAAAATATAAAAATATAATAAAAAGTTGACAGAAAATAGATGTAATAAATGGTTTGCTACTCACACACTCGGTGACAAGAGCATTGTGTCATATGACGCACACAAATAAAACTTACATTTAAGCGTGGGCGATTTATAAAAATACATTTGAGTATTTGTTTTTTTGCCTGATACTAACAAGGAAGAAGACCAATTTCTCGAACGAGTCAGTGTCCTAGGGTTTGGAGATCCCTAATATTCTTTTTCCCAGTGATTTCAATTTCCAAGAAATTCTTACATCTACATGTAAAACATACAATATATAGAGTCAGGAAAAAACATACAATACTTAACTATACGTTTTTGATATGTATGTAATAATAACGTGTAGCTGACAGCTAAATAAATTGATGCGTATAAATTGATACGATTGTAAGTTTGTAACCCTTTCTCAAAAAACAAAAAAAATATACGATTGTTGATATTATTGTTCTATTTTGGTTGTATGAATTTAATTTATTTTCTATAAGAATGTGATCCGAAGAACTTTAGCCAATTTTTTGTTATACAGTTATAGTGCAAAACGAAAGAATTCAGATACTGACAATGATTAAAACTCAACATATAAGCCAACGACTAAGGGGGTCTTTTTATTACTAATATGAACAAGAAATGAATATCAGTATTTTTCCATTGAAATCATTACCGGGTTTACTTTTTTGGAATAAATTTGGCATATGATTCTGCATTAGTATAAATGTCGTTGTAACTTTTACACGTGTTCTAATAAATATATTTAGGCCTGCCCGTAAAAAGTGAACATCTAATACGATTTATGTTTTAGAATTTTAATTAGATTTAATAAATGACAGATTTTAGAATAAATCGATAACCTCTTTAGAAACTAGTCAATAAAGATTTAGGGAGCAATAGCACATTTAATTTTTTACGGTTTTTCTAGCTTCAGTTTTAAACCAATCTAATTTGAAAAAAAAAATTAAAAACAATATAATTCGAACAATATAAATTGGTCCACAGTCAAATTGGTCCTTCCGCTTTAATAGATGTGAGTTTTATTTCTAAATCTTTGTCGGAGAGGATGTGTCGTTTCTTCCCATATTTATTCTCTGCTTTATTTAATATACTTCTTACTTCCTAGTTTATCATTTTAATGCTTACAAACACACACCAAGCACCAAATTCCTCTTTCTTGTCTTCCTCAATCATCCCTATTTTAATTTAATTTCTAAAAGTTAGATAAGTAATTTTCTGTAACTGAAACTATTTATTAGTTTCTTGTATTCATTTGTTTGAAAAGAAAATCCGGGTAAATAACAGTATCTAATACTCTGACTGAAAGAGTATTAGCATAAACATTACATTTTTCTAATTATTCAGTCCATAATTATTAGTAAAGTATTTAGAATATCATTTAGATGATGAAAATGTTTTCCAAATGTATTTTATCCAATGCTTTCATATGAAATATATAAAATTAAAATAGTTTAATATAATTAATTAACTTTATTTAGTAATATAAAAATTATATATGTAACATAAAATAAAATATATATTTTCAAAATAAAATAAAATAAAATTAAAATTTTCTAAAAAGATTAACAAGAAAAATATTTCACATTTAAAATATAATTAGTATAATTCAAGATGATTTATTAATATAAATAAAATTACAAGTTTAAAATATGAGTTATAAATATATTTAGAAAAAAAAATATATCATATACTAATTTATAACCAAACTATTTACTACCGTTTACTTTATTAAATACATTTATGAAAGTATATTACTTCTATAACATATTGTTTAGCATATTAATAAAAATCAAAGATAAATATGTTTATTTTTTGCTTCAAAGTACTTTTGTTAATCATTTATATATATATATATGATTATTTTATAAAATATGATGTTCTTTGTTTGTTTATATATTTTAAGTAACAGTTTTATAATATTATTATGTTTAATTTATATTAATTTGTAACTGTGCTGGATTATTGTGAAAACAAATAATTTTAATAAAAATTAATAAATAAGAAAAAGTGGAAACTTTTATTAATAATTAATGATATATTGGAGATGAAATATATTTAGAATATTCTCTTTCCAGTGAGAAAATGAAGCAACTTATTAGAATAAATGTTGCTTTTCTGGTTGAAGAAAATTAACATTTGAAGATAAAAATAAAGTCAACACTTCAAAATGCTCTTATATTAAAAATAATCCATGTGTCCTTTTATTTAATGTTTTTTTTTGAAACTTGGATTTGTGATACAAATCACCAAATGGATCATCTAAATTATGTATATTATTCTAGAAATAAATAGAAACATCACTAATGGTTTATTGCTAGCAAATTTTACCTGGTCAGCAAATGGAAGGTTTATATTAAAAAAAATCCATGACAATTAGCATCTGTCTCCAATTTATATTCCTTCAGTATCAATATCTATATATAAAAAGAATAGTATTGGACCTATTGGTAGACCATATCTAAGTGGCGTATGATTATGAAAATCATCAAACACTCTCAATAATTAGTATATAAAATAAAGAAAAGGAGTGATTAAATTACAGATCCCAAAACCCCTTAAATCATGCCTTTTGTGTTTTTTTATTTCTTGTTTTGTCTTCTATATAAATGTAAAGTAAATTCAGTCAAATATTATATGTCTTCTTTTGCAGTTTTTTCTCCACTTATTGAACTCTAAATACTTTCGTCGCCTATAAAGGAAGACAACTACATTTGTGGATGACGAGATAACTAGATATATCCTTGTATTTTTTTAAAAAAAAACTATATCCTTGTATCTGTAACTAGAGTATAAAAATATAAAACATGAATTTTTATGAGTCTAAAACAACAACAAAAATCACCTATGAATAATTTTAATTATTTATTTTGACTTATATCTCAACAAGTATAGAAATCTACAGGTTAATTAGATGAAACCACAATAAGATTTTAGTTAGAATTTTATCTGCAAGGCATCCATATTTTTTTTATCGCAGTATTTGTATATAATGTGAAACCATTTATTTACTATAATTGTATATCAAAAGTTCTAAAAAGTGCCGTAAAATTGATGAATGTAGTATGTCTATCTTATACTTTTATAATGAAAAAAATCCATTATAATATTTTATTGAAATAATTCGTTGTATCTTACATAATAATTCTTTTTTTTGTATTGGAGCATTTGTATATAATGTGAATCCATTTAGTCTAACTTTAATAGAATCCTTCGTTTTAGCTACGTTTGTGTATCAAGTGTTTAGATATATGTTGTAAACTTGATGCATGTAGAATGTCAATCTTGTATTTTATAGTGAAAATAAAAATTTCTAACTTTTTGAAATTATGCTTGTATCTTACATAATAATTTAAGGTATTTTCCACGAATTTTGTTTAATACATTCTCTTGCTAGCCTTTTGCAGTTTTCTTGTACTAATTAAACGCTAACAATATAACTCAACACAATTCTTAGTATAAAATACTAAAAGCTACATATGAAATAAAATTCCAGAGAAAAAAACCCTAAAACAACTGGACATCGAACACACACATGTATATATATATATATATATATATATGTGTGTCTGTATTAATTATGAGATACACATTTTATACGATAATATATATTTAAACACAAGAAAAAAAGTTTAAAACATAAATGATTACACATTTGTATTTTTCAAAAAAAAATTGTTTTGGTGACTGCATGATTGATTATACATAAGTTTTAGAAAGCCAAAAATATATTTCTGCGGCTGTGCCCGTGGATCTTAATGGTATCTGGAACATGCCATATTTAAAAGCCCAATTGCTTTACTAAACGAGAACTGTTTGAAAATTGCAATTACAAACATTTTATTTTCTCATTCTGAAAAGAAAAAATAATGGAAATATAAGAATATAAATTTTCATTATTGAAAGTGGAAACTAAAAAAGTGAAATACAGAGAAACAGATGTTAAATACTCACACACTTTTACTTTAAAAAAATTAATGTATAAAAAGGAAACTATAATTTTAATATAATATATTTCACGTTGTAATAATATCTTTAAAAATTGTATACACTCTCTATGTTTCATAACGAGTATCATTTAACACTTTTCTATATAAAGAATGTCATTTTGGAATTCAAGTACAATTTAAACTCACTTTAAGCTCAAATTAATTGAAAATACATTAAATTTATAAATAATTGTATTTATCTCAAATACCATTAGTTAAATAAAGTCAATTAAGAAAAATGTATTTTATTTATTTTTAATGTACATGAAAATGTCAAAAAAGAAAATTACAGTTAGTCCACTTTTCCACTAACTTGACTACATTAAACAAACTTGATTTAAGAAAGAAAAATAAGCAATTTACATTCTCATAGAACAATGATTATTGAAAAAGAAAAGAAAGTCTTGTGTTGTGTCTTGTAGACTTCTTAGTGCCATAGTGGCTAAGACTTATCGACATACAAATGTTCGATTAAGCCGAATCAAGATCGATGGATGTATGTTGTATCTACTATATATGATAATTTTTTGATTAGTCGTACATACAAAGTAAGTTTTCTTATTACTACCAAATACTGCGAGTATGTCCGTTTGGTTATTTGGACTTTAGTCTAAATGCTTTACCCACTGCTGGCTTGTATCAAGGAGCATACATTACCTCTCGATCTCTCAAATTAATAGGATACTTCGGCCAAATCAAATTTAAAAGAGAAATTTAGAGCAAGCCGCAACGGCACAAAAATAAAAGAGTTTTTAAAAATATTATTAGAAGCAGAAAAGTATGAAAGAAAGAGTAGAAAAATACTGTAAAGAATAGTTTATTTCCTAGAGAATAGTTTATTTACTAGAGAATAGTTTATCTCATTCAATTTTGATAACTACTTAACATTTGTTGTCTCATTACTTCAGTTGTTTTTGACATTAACTAAATCACATAATAAAATCCTTTTGAAATATTAATATAGTAATACTTTTTAAAAGATATTCTTCACTAATGATGTTCTTATATAATCCTAATCTGGTGATGAAGATGGCTGATATGAGCCTTATGTTTAAAGATGTAGAATGTACTAGAATCCTGAAAAATGGAATATATTATAAGAAATTAGTCTACGGTTTTATCAATATGAAAACTTAAATATACTTGAAATTAATAGTTGATTAACAATTCTAAAAGTGACTTTATCAAATGAAAATAGAGTAACAAAAAATAAAGTCTTACAATATGTTAGACGAAAACTAACGATAAATCATGTAGTTAAGATTATGAACATTCTAAATTTTTTACCTGTATGTACTATTCGAAATTGCTTTTATGGCCTACTGGTAATTACCCGTTTCAAAAAGATTATGATTTGATCATAGAATAGTATAAAGTTCTTGAATTATAATTATACCTGTCATGTTAAAATGATTAAGAATTGGAAAATATAGGGTAAAGAAGATATTTAAAAAATCATATATCAACTCCTAAAAATTACTCCCACTGTTTAAAAAAAAATATTCTGGAATTTTTTCTTGTTAAAAAAAATGTCAATTTATATTTTTAATGCAGTTTATACATATTTTAAACTTAATATTAACTTTTTTTTGTCACTGAAACTTAATATTAACTAAAAATTCCATTTAATCTTATAATTAATTTTCTTATCTTAAATACTGTTAGTTAAATAGTTATAATTATTAAAAATATAAATTTATTTTAACCATTTTCTTAACTTATGTGAAAAGGTCAAAATGACACTTTTCATAAATTGGGAAAATATTAAAATCCCAAAATTAAAAATTTATAAAATAATTTATTAGCAAACTTTAACGACTATATACTAAACAGACGGTTATACTTAACGCTCATATTTTCTTAAGTGGTTGTCAGCATTTTGTTATAAGTTATAATTAACGACATGCTTATCACTTTTATACAAACGGGTTGCTTGATTATGAAAGTAATCCGGACGTCTAATTGGAAACTGAGGAATGATGAAATGGCTCACGTCAACTGCCTTATATCATCTTCAGTTAAACCCAAATAACTAAGTAAATCCTTTTTTTAGTAATTTAAAATAATTAAACTCAGATCCATTAAAGACACATATCTAACATCCGGATGAGAAGTATAGTTCACGGATAGATATCCTCCGATCCCGAATATTTAAATACACTGTACATAATGGATCCATATCTGCTTAACCACATGTAGAACTAATAATTTCATATTATAAAGAAGTTAATATCTGGTCTAGATCAATACGGTGATTCTTTTTTCCAGTGAAAACCACTAGACTACAAATAATCTGATTTCAGTAAAATTAGTTTTGAGACCTTAAGATAGTTTTTTGGTATCAGACACATGTATATGTGAAAATTAGTTTAGAATTTATATGTGATAATAAACACATGTAGATGAGATGAGATGTTATTTTAGTCTGTCGTCGGCACAAATAAAGTGGCCATTTTGAAAGAATTATGCCTTAAAATCTTCAAAATGTTTTTTTTCTTTAACAGAAAAAGGAAAAGAATTGATGATAATTACGTAACTGATATAGGTATATGCAAATAAGAATGAGTTGGATTGCTCATTCAGCAAAAATTAGTTGTTGATTTGGATAATGATGCATTGAATTTATGAAGGCAGTCATTGTCATGAAAAAAGGAAGTCAAATTAAACTTAAAGGACTAATTAGTCCAGATTAATGCGACCAACTTTTGATGGAGCTGACTAAATTTGCTTTGTATTGCTTTCAAATGTAGTCTGCTTTTGGATAATGAAATAAAAGGTTAAAGATCTAGCTTTCAAGTTGGTGTAACGTATAAGCTTCAACTTCATTTTATTATTGGTGTTCTACATATTGTAATATATAATGTTATTATCGTTATGGCATATGAAATTATTGTTTTTTATTTTTATGTTAAAATGTGCGTACTTTCCTCTCGTATCAAAACCCCAACTACCATTTCCATCACACTACAATCAGATTTCAACAAGGCTTCTATCTAAGCGTTACTAGTAGGATTCGACGTCACCTGGTATTATGATCGTGTAATGATTGTTTTCTTAGTATTCTTATGAATCTTTTGTCTCTGTTTTAGTTTTGGGTTTTTTCCTATTTTGTTTTAAATTTTATTATGTTATATATGCATTGTAGTTTAAACATATATCTTTTCTTTTTCAGAACAGTTTGGTTCTAGGAAAAACACACAGTTTTGTCCGTATCATTCATTTGATTTTCTTACTTACTGAGCCTTCGTAAGGTTTTGCTACTGTGTAAGTGTAATGTTACGAAATAATAATGTTACAGTACTTTCGTAATCTACTAGTTCCAAATAAATTGGTAAATAATATTTTGTAGAGGCTGGTGTGTGGGGTCCATATTCTATGGTCTTACTGTTAACTTAAAACAAGAACTCTTTTCACACGTTGGGCTTTTTGCACGTGAAAATGACTGAATCATGTTTTTGAAGACAAGATTAGACCCACATGTCGTCCCATTTCTTACTAGCGCCACAGGTGATTACGCCTTCGGTTTCAGTCTCCGTTTTCACCCCTATTTACCAACTCTTTTCTTTTTTTTTTTTTTCCCCATCAGATTAGATATTTTGATTCAGGAATGAAATACAAAACAAAGGGGCTAAACCTGAACATAAGCAGCGAAGTTCTAGATTACAAAAGGATTAAAAGAGGATCAAGGACTCGGAATCCACCAGAGACTTACGAAAAGACAATCAATCATACGATTCGAGGACGAGCGTCCAACATGATGAAATCACCTCACCAGCTTGAAAACCAATGCAACGGATATAAAAAGAATGATTGTCATACGACACAACATAACAAAGAGAAGCCAATATAGTGCTTCAGTATCACACCTTACTTACCACCTCTCTTTCATGTGACATTATGTATTTATTCTTTTTAACGCAGAACTAGATTTTGACCCGCACTTAAAAAGTGCGGGTTTATTTTCTATTTAGTAATAATACTAATTCAAAAATTGGTCTACAATAATATTTGAGTTTAAGAAAAAATTTCATATTTGATTTAAACCCGTGGTTGAAACCATAGATTCAATACCTTGTATATAATTC
>JABAYD010084874.1:0-15811 GCA_014822095.1 Diplotaxis tenuifolia | reverse complement strand
AAACCATGTACCCATCTTATCGGCAACTTCTACACAGTAAACACAGAAAACAGACATAAGCGCCAAAAACCCCTATATCAACACGCACCTGCGACTTCCTTTCCCGGTCTCCGCCGTGTCACCGACATCACACAAACACAAAAAACTTCCGACAACCAATTCGATCTATCATACTCGTCGTTTTCGTCGCCTCGTTTCTCAAGAAGTTAACAATGCAAAGTAAACAAACCCAGATCACTCTTCTCTACCCAAGTCGATTCGTTTTACTAGGTCAGAAAATAAATAAAATATATTCTCGGGCTGGCCATTTAAAAAAATAATCAAATTTCAAAATCCACCAACAAACTTAACTCTAAAGCGTAACTAATTTACTTCTATGGGTCTTAAGCCAAAATGTGTTATAGTAGCCACATGTGACCTACTGCTATTAAAACCCAAAAAATGATCGAAGATGAAAATCTCTTTTTTAACTTAGCAAAAGTATATGATTATTTTGGTGGTTTTCTAAAAATTAAAATGGAAAAACATCATTTTAAACTGAACTAAACCAAACCAACTAAATATAAATTAAAAATTTCAACTCATTCAAGACTTTTTTGTTCTGATTTTTTCTCGATATTTCACTAAATCTTCTTCACTCAAAGCACACAACATAAAAAAAAATCCAAACGATCACATCATGTTTTATTAGCAAAGCAAACAATCAAATGAACAAACTAGTTTGCAGAAATCAATAATCACACATATCATTAATAATGTAGAACAACATGAAAGTGATGAAAAGATGTTTTATCATCTGGTGCTATATGATACACTCTAACATAAATACAATTAAAACTAAATGCAATTGATACAACTAATTATATACAAAAACTAAATAAGAGTCAACTAATCATTTCATTTTTTATATCTTTCAAACCATGGCTCTGCCCTCTTTCACATTCCTCCAGTGCCTTTTTTGCTTTTTGTTTCTCAAGAACATAAAAAAATGAAAATTTTGATTGGTATAGCTGATGATAAAACAATAATAATGTAATATATTATTTTAAATAAAAATGTCTATTCCTTTGAATAAATTATTGTTTCTTGCTTTCCAGTGTATTATATAATCCAAGGATTTTGTCTTTATCGAGTTCATGATCTTGAATATCATTTTTTTGTCATAACAGAAGTCCATATTTGTGTATTGACTTGCGCTCGGAAACACTAATGGTAGTTACTAAACTCAAACATACAAAATATATATATCAATACATTTAATAGTCCAGTGGTAACTAAACTCAAGCAAACAAAATATATATGAATATATTTAATAATATAAATGAATATATATTTAATAATTTAAATGTTTTAAAACTAGGTAGATTACTGATCAATTTTTCCTGAAAATTTAAAATACTAAAATAAAAAGTATATACACACTTAAATAAAATTTATATACAAATATTTTAAAATACATAATACTGTAGAAGATCTATAAATTAATATTAAAAAAATTTAAAACAGAATAAATAGTCCCAGTCCCAAATTCAGTCGGTTCAAAATTTGATATAAATTGATAAGATAATATAGATAATATTTTTTTAAAAAACTCATATTTAAATATATAGTCAACTAAATAATAAATTAATAATATATATATATATAAGTACAAACAAACTATTTTCTTAAGGTCTAATATATTTGGATGAGATTTAGTAAAATTAGATCTAAAACTAGACTTAAATTATATGAAACATATTTTATATATATACCAAATAATATAAAATAATTACTATTAATGTGGAATTTCAAATTTTAATTAATGTATCAATATTATTAAAACATGATTTTTGTTATCTTTTACCCATAATACTAGGTGATTCACTGGCGCCCATGCGCGGGCATGAATCATTTTAAGAAATCAAAATCAAAAAATTTGTGTAATATTTTATTACTTTAAATTTATTTGATTGTGTGTGTTTTATGTTATTTTAGTTGCAATTTTATTTATAAGTTGTTTAGATGCGGTATTATAATTTTGTTTTGCAAAACATTCAATTTAGCTATGATATTTATTTCTATAAAATCACAAGTGTAAGAACTTATGAAATGTTTTAATTATTTTTATAAAACATTCCATTTGTTATAACCAAATGCTGAGTTATGGTTATAATACGGCTTTGTTTCTTATAACCAAGTTGACCAAAAAACGTTTTTACCAGGGTCAAGATTCTTCATTCTAACTTAAATTGAATCGAGAAACCGAAAGAGAAACTAAAAAGACGAGTCACAGATTAGAGATCAAGAGACATATCAATCACATAAACAACATAGATCTAAAAAAATATGAGACATATCTACTGCAATTGTCGTCGTCTTCGACGGTGGTCGGTTAAAAAAGAAGCTTCCTCTAGTCCAGTGTCATGTATTGTGATCCGACATCTTGCTACTCCTTCTCTCATTGGATTCGTTGTCTTGCAAAAGAAAAAAAGTCAAAGAGAGAGATGAAGAGGCTAAGTTCCGTCCATAGTAAGAATAGAAAATAATGATTTTTGGCCTTTAGATTTTATTTAATCAATGATCATAAATTGTGATCCTTGAAATAAAAATATTAACCAATGAGAAAGAAGGTGAGAACATAAAAAGATCATTTTGAACCTTTAGATTAGAATCAATCAAGTGTCATGAAAAAAAACAATATAAATTGTAATTTTAGTTCTTGTTAATTGTTTTAGAAATTTCTTAAATTTAAAGAAAGTAATTAAGGCTTTAAATAAAGATTTAAAATGAAATTTAAATATTATAGATTAATTCTAAAAAATGATTAAAATTCAAGTTTAACCCTTAAATATAAACCTAAACTTTAAATAATTAAAATATTAGATTTAATGTTCAAAAACTTGAATTTATATTTTTTATAACTTTTCTATTTTTATAGTTTAGGGTTTGAGGTTTAGTTTAAAGAAAATATTCAAGTTAGAGTCTTGTAAGTAAATAATTGTATAAGTAACTGTAAGAGGAGATATATCTCAAAATCAAGTTAGAGTCTCAACTTGAAAATTTAAGAAACTATGCACATTAAGTTGATTTATATTCACTTGATATTTATAAGATGAGATTCAATATAAATTTTGAAAGTATTTTAGTTTGATGTTCTGATTTTAGGGTATGGTTGAGTTATATAAACGACACGGGTAAGTTATTAAACGACACAAATGAGTTATATAAATTTCTGGTTTAGAGTATATCTAAGGTATGACTGAATTATATAAACGACACGGCTGAATTGTGCAAACATAGCAAAATTTATATAAAAAATACATGGCTAAGTTACGTTTCCAAGAGAGAAAACTCAAAATACAGGTTTGCTACACCACTTCGGTTATAATTCCTTCATGTCTCCAAGATTTATTGAACTTCTCTTCGCTGTCTCTGTCTCTGTCGAATTTGTCACTTATCTACGTCTCCTCCATTCTTATCTCGTTCAAGCTTCTCTGTCACTTAGATCTGAAAGGAAATTTGGATTATCCAAGTCTGGATATCAATCACAAATAATACAAAATTTGAAAGAGAGTAAGAGACATACCTCAATCGTCTTTTCTTCTTCTCATGCGGCCCTTCATCAAATAACCAATATTCATCATAATCCGCAAGAATCTCGTTTCTTCCAACAAAGTAAACATTATCCATCATACATTCGACAAACTTCAACGAATACACTTCACAATTGCCAACTTGAGTGTTTTCTGAAATGTATTTGCCTTTTCTACTCGGAACGCAAACTGATTATAGCTAGGTTTTTGGTGACTGACAGAAAATAACTCAGTCACAACTGCATATATAAATTAGTCGCAATAGAAAACTAACTCAGTCATAACATAATTAAAACTCAGACTCGCAAAACTCAAAGTAAAACATTAAAACATACCAGAAAACACAATTTTGGACGATTTTGGAGAAAATAATTTCATAAAAATGCTTTAAAAGTTATTTAGTTGAGATCACAATTATTAGTGACATGTAGTACATTTATTAGTGAAAAGGATAGTAATTAGTGACGTAGATTTGTTAACTAAAAATAATCTCACATAAAAATTTTAATTAAGGGTCTTAATTATCATTTTTTAGTTGTAGATAAACATTCTAGTAGTTTTTTTACTGTATGTTATTCTTGTCATATAACAACTTTTCTATATTATTCTAGTAATTTTCTTTAATTTATATATGTGAGGTTCTGAAATGCTTCAAAATTATGATATTTTAAACTAATTCACACCTATTTTTCTCATTTTTTTTAAATAAAAGTTTAAGCTAAAAGTTAAACTTATAATCTTGTTCAAGATTTTGGAATTTACGTACATTTTACTAGTTGAAGATAATTTGCAATGTCGTCCCGTATATTGTGGTGGCCTGAAGCATTTCAAAAAAACGTAACCCCTATAAAACAAATTTTAATTTCGTAAGTTATGTTAAAAATACTAATATATGTGAAAACAGATATTATAGTTTCTCTTCTAACAATTTCATTCACAACTTTCCCTAATTGGATTTATCAACCATATCTTTAATACATATTATTGATATTTTTTAAAACAATATATCTATGATTAAGTAAATTATAGATAAATTTTTATTACTTTTGTATTTTGAAAATAATAATCTGGAAAGACAACATAAATTAGGATTTTCTCTATAATAATAAAATTTAAAAAATGAGAAATGCACAAATTGCTGAAACATTAAAATCCAATCAGTGTGAAGAAATTGTAGATGCAAATCTCTGAATCAATTCTGAGAGATTTCAAGACAATTATGTGTCTATGGAAAGGGTCAACACTTTGTAAATGGAATGCTGAGAAAGTTATTCTAGTTTAACAAAAAGGACAGTTTTTTTAGGTTATGAAAAATATATATGAATCACAAAAAGAAGCGATGGACCTACATTCTTTGGTTTTGAGATTGAACCTAAGCATAACGGAGCTTCTAAACAAAAACTTCAGTTGCGGCCTAAATACTATTGTAAACAAATGTGGTGTAAAGCCATTGCTTTAGATGCCTTACATAAAGAACAAGCCTGATAATTTGATAATAGTTTCTTTAATGGTTAATCTTTATAATTATTTTTTCAAACATTATATTAACGTGTGTTAGGATAAGATTTATGATATGTTTTTCATTTTCAATTTATATGTATATGCTGTATCGATATGTATAAATTTTTTGTTTTGTCGTGTTTCTCATCCCCGTCTCAATACATTTGCATGTCTCTGTACCGTTTCGGTGCAATATAGTCAGAAATTAGTTTACTTGTTCACTCTCAAACATATCAAACCGATTAGGTCAGAACTTTGTTACCAACCCGGTTTTAACTTGGTTTATTTGGTTATAGTTTATTCGTAAATCAGTTTATTCGAGTATTGGATATGTATGACAAGGACCAAAACCAAAGAACGAAGGAAACCAACCAATTATAACATCGTATTAAAATTTTAGGCTTAGAAGAAATGGCATCTGATCTGAAAACGGTGGATCGGAATATTTCCCTGTTAAGATCTGATCTGAAACAAAATGGTTTGCGGCTTCGGTGTAGTGAATTCCATCCCAATTTATATACTCGGAACTATCGTTGCATGCTTTGGCTGTTACCATTGTCCCCTCTAAGACTTTTGTTTGGCCACACGAAATGCGGCTATCATAATTTAGAGGCGCTCCTCCCACTCCACAACATACCATTATGGGGTTTTCGAAACCTGAAACAACCAAAATTTGTTACTAAACCAAAATTTCTCAAGACTTTTAGATCAGTTTTTTTTAATATTCGAATTACATAGCAATGAAATTCTTACCAAACTGAGAATAGTTAGCGATGAGATTGGATTTGATGGAGAAGATATCAACATAAGTAACATTTGAATCACGGAATTGGGCTTGAAATTTATTGGAGAGAGCATGTAGTTGAAGATTGAACAGTTTGGCTGCTTGGTTATGGGAACTTACACATCCAAACTCATCAAGCTTTGTTGAGTCGGTCCCAAATTTGGCAATATTTTGGGCCAAACATCCTAAAGGTCCTGTATTGTGTATCCAAAAGTTTCTAGCTCCTTCTTCATATAGCCTCTACCAAATTAATTTTATTTAATTTTTACGAAAGCCATTTAACTGGATATGTGAAACAAACTAAAACATATTTTTCATACTTTAAATTGAGCAAGGTAGTATAATATAAAATCACGTGTAATAGGAAAAAATAACATATATGCTTTCATCTACTGTCTATATTATCTATTAAAATTATGTCGTTGCAATTCTGATTTTTGTTAAACTTTAAGTCTTCTATAAAACATACTTTAGCTTCATAGTATTTCTTTTTTTTTTTGTAAAAAAAAAATATATTTATTTTTGCATAAAAGAAAATTAACTCATCTTTAAAAAGTCATATATTTAGTTTAAAAAAATCCAACTTAATTTTATCAGAATTTGTTTACTACCAGAAACAAAGATTTTACCTTGAGTCCAGCTTCAAAAGTTTCAAGAGTGGAAGGAATAGAGGCAATAACTTGGTCAAGAGTCTTGGAGTAAAAGGCACCAGCAATATCATTTTGGCCTATGTCAATCATGTATAGTCCTTTTGCATAATAATCAGATGGTGGCAAGTACCTTTCATATCTCCTTCCTGTCAAATTTATCAAACAAAATATTTTGCTTCATTTATACATCATATAGTATTGCACATAACTTCCCACCAATAACATTTTCAAATTAGCCCCACCTGTTTTAGCAAGTAGTTCAAGTGCCCTAGATTTGAACCGGATGAATTGAGAGATTTGAAGATCAAAGGAGAAGGGAGAAACAGAGTTCGCGTTTGCGGGAAGAATAGTGGATCCTGCTGCTGCAAAGTTACACCCTTTTTTGAAGTTTGGTAATCCTAGTGAATCCAAATATGGATTTAGAAATGGCATGTCCATTGCATCCACTGCAAAACAAAAAAAAAACACATCAGATCGAAGTGCTGTTTCAACGAAGAACAAAACAGTTTGTTTGCATTTGTAACAGTTTATATATACATAGAAAATCTACAATAAGACGCCCATCACAATATCTTCCTGAGGGAAGCTTGAAGTAAGACTGGCCATACGGTGGAGAAAGACTTTCAATCCCAGCGGAGATAAGATTGCCCGTATCGGAATTTGAATCCCCAAAGTTAATGATTGCCGGGGGTTTTAGGATTATAGAGAGAGATGATGGCAAAAAGGAGATGAAGAGGACGAATGAGAGATTGTTTACAGTGGGAGCCATAGGGTTGAAACACAATAGTCATAAGTAATGAAAGGGAAGATATATATATATGGTCACTTATCGCTCTTTTAATAAACTGAATAACAAATATAGTGTGAAACGAACAAAAAATAAAATAGAAAGTGTCTACAACAACCATGTCAACGTTTTGAAGACAATCATGTAAATGCCATAAAACCCTTTTTCATATAAACGAAAACCTTAATTCCGTTTGTTATAGAAAATTGTTAAATTTTTTTGTAAACATATTTTTACAACACTAATTTTAGAAATATATAATACTAGGTTGCTTCGAGATTGATTCAGGTTGCTTCATAGTGAAGGCTTATTGAGATCATAAGTTTTATTTTTCTTTTGACAAAAATGTTTTTGTTTATAGGGATGATTGGTGGTTCGTGATGAAGAAATTGGACATTATTTTATGATAAATAATAGATAGAAAGTAAAGATTATTTTAATATTATGATCAAACATGCAAATTGTATGAAATCAATGTAAGGTTTTTTTTTTTCTTTTTTGAGAAATCAAGGCAAGGTTTCATAACTTTCTTTCTATGTAGCTAAGCTTTCTTCCAAATTAGGCAAAAGAAGATACCAATGGAGAAAACGTAATTAAGTTGTTTGTTTTTCGCGTGTGTTTGAAGTAAATAAAATGTGTTTGAAATAAGATCATTTGATAAAACCAAACCTATTAATCTCTTTTTTCCAGGGGCCCTTGGTCACACATCAACATAACTCTACCACTACACTACAACTGTCTTTTTTAAATTTGGGGCTCCAAAAAAAAACTATATTTATATCTGGGGCCTGAGGCAAAAGCTTGTTCCAACACATGGTAGGCACGTATGGTTTTGCTATTCATTAGTTCTCTAAAGAAAATAAAAAATTGTGCTACGTAATGAATATTGTCATAAAGTAATTAGTGAAACTTCTTACCAAAAAAAAAAGAGTAATTAGTGAAACTACTGTAACGAGATACTATCGTTTACATGAAAGGTAACATGATGTTGAAGACCGTTGTAAAAGGAGGCAGTAAACTGAAAAAACCTTACTTAGATAATCTATGACAAGACGTCCATCGCAGAATCTTTGGGAAGAAATTTTGAAGTAATTTTGGCTGTTAGGAAGATCAAGATGAATGCCAAGGCCAGCGACGAGGTCACCCGTATCGGAATTAGAGTCTCCGAAATTAAAAGCAGACAAATATTTAAAATCAACCGAGGTTGATTTTTGTATATAAATGGAAACAAATACGAAGACGACAAAAGAGATTCTCATTTTTGTAAATTTAACCAAACCTCCGTTCTTGTTTCCAATTGGCATTTGCGATTTAGTGTTCATACTTGTCGATATCCTTTTAAATATGTTGATGCTTTAAAATGTGGAAACATGAGAATACACTATACAAGCAAGATTGTTGCTTTGAAGCTTGCTTGCAAGGCTTACCATCTCTTTCTCTCTATTTTTCTTAATGAAAGTACTAATGATTTGTATTACTTATTGCAATTTTATAGTCGCGATAAGAACTAGAGAAATTGGCAAAATAGAACAGAATGGAATTTATTTGTCCCTTTATGTCTTTGCATTAATTGGTCAGTTTTGAACATATGCCTTCTTTTTTTTTTAAACACTTGTATTAGATTATAATGTTGTACAGCATGGGATTACAATAAGAAATGATTAAGGAAACATATGATTTAACCAAGAGGGACATCCTCTAGCCATATAGGATTGAAAACGTTGATCTTTGATCACGCTATCTGCTACAAGCTTTGCTCTTTTTATGTCCAGCGATGATGAAGTACTAACACTCCAATTTCTCAGACTATGAAGTAAAGAGAGAATATGAGTAGAATAAAACTTGAAAGATGGCCGGGCCGCATGTTTAGAGCTCGAACTTATGATATCAAAGTCATCTGCTACAAAAATGATTGCATCAAAATGGAGAGTTTTAAGGCATTCAATAGCCCATTTCCATCTTTCAAAAGAAGCTTCGATCTTGCTGTTGATATCAACAAAGGAATTGCGACCATGAAGTAAGACTCTTCCTGAATCAGTACGAAGAATCCAAGCCGCTCCGCTTTGTTTTGTAGATTTTTTCCCAACGAAAAAGCTATATCACATTTTGTCCAACACTTGGGCGGGGGTTTCTATCAGGATAAAGGATGAACCAAGATCTAGTCGACCTTCAAAAAGAAAGGCATTCCGGTTTTTCCATATCGACCAAATGATCCAAGGTCCACATCTTCTAACCTTGTCCGGGATGGTTAGATTCTTCCTTGCCTGTAAAACATAGAAGATGTTGGAGTAGATAGAAGAAGAGTCAAAACTGTTCGGAGGGAAAGAAAAATTGCTTGTTGCCCACGTTTGTCTTGCCACCGTGCAAGTAAAAAGAACATGGTTGATGGATTCTCCTTCAGAACCACAAATTTGGCAACGGTTGTCTAATTTCATCCCTCTTTGAATCAAATTGTCCGAAACCTAGATTGCTCCACTTATAGCCTTCCATAAGAATTTTTTTATCTTTGGAGCAGTATATGTTTCCCAAATGGAGTCTTTAATACCCTTAAGAGAGGGAAGCAAACCGCCAAGCATGAAGGCTTTTTTGTTTGATTCCTTTTCTGCTAGCCAGTAACCAGACTTGACCGTGTAATCTCCTGATCTAGTGTGATTCCAAATGAAAAAATCTGAAGAAGATAAGACCGGTTTGATATTATTGATGAGATCAATATCCTGCTGGTAGAAAAGATCTTGAAGGATATTCTGATTCCAGTCATTTGAGTTAAGATCTATAAGGCTATTGACTCTGAGGTTGAGATCAATCAGTGGGTTTTTCATGAGAGGGATTCTCATCCTATCACCATCAACTAACCAAGGGGAAGACCAGACAGATATAGAATGACCATTTCCAACCATGATCCTTAAGCCTTTTGCTAAAAGGCTTCTTCCATGTAGAAGACTTCTCCAAGCAAAAGAAGGACGAGATCCTAATTTAGCATTTAGAAAAGAACCATCAGGGAAATATCTGCTTTGAAGAAACCTACTCAACAGAGAAGATGGATTAGAAGTGATTCTCCAGGCTTGTTTAGCTAACAAGGCTAGATTGAAGGTTTCGATATCTTTAAAACCCATACCACCTCTGGCTTTAGGGATGCATAATTTTTCTCAATTAATCCAATGAATTTTTGATTTATCTTAAGAGGAACTCTACCAGAAAGATGCCATAGCAGATATAAGGTTAGATTGAAGGTTTCGATATCTTTAAAACCCATACCACCTCTGGCTTTAGGGATGCATATTTTTTCTCAATTAAGCCAATGAATTTTTGATTTATCTTCAGAGGAACTCCACCAGAAAGATGCCATAGCAGATATACGGTTTTTACAAGTTGTTTTTGGAAAGCGAAAACAACTCATAGCATGGATGGGCATAGCAAGGGCAATGGATTTGAGAATTATTTCTTTACTTGCCTGGGAAAGAAATTTGGTATACCATCCTGACATCCTACCTTTCAACTTATCTTGGATATAGTTTAGAAGCTCAACCTTTGAGCCACTAAAACATTCCGGCAAGCCAAGGTAAGTCCTAGTACCACCCTCTGAATAGATACTGAGACACTACTGAATTTGAGATTTCAAAGTTGTATCAATATTTTTCCCAAAGGTAAGAGAGGATTTAGATAGTTAATGGCTTGGCATGTAGCCTCTTCATACTTATGTAAGATCTCTAGAAAGGTTTGACATTGAAGAATGTTGGCTTTGAAGAGAAACAAACTGTCGACTGCAAAAAATAAGTGATGAAGAGAAGACCCGTCATGAGAAAATTGTATGCCTTGGAGATCTCCATTAGAAGAAGCTTGATTGAGCAAGTGAGTGAGGCCTTCAGCGCAAAGAATAAAAAGGAAAAGAGATATAGGGTCACCTTGTCTTAATCCTCGTTGAGATGAGACCATAAGGTTGACCATTAAGCAAAACTGTGTATTTGACCGTAGTGCCACATTCCATTATCCATGATACCCAAACTTCATGAATACCAAGACCACTGAGAAGGGCTTTTAAATAATTCCATTCCACTCTATCAAAAGCCTTTGACATATCTGTTTTTACCGCCATATAGTGTTTGGAGGTATAATCATGGGTTCTGAGGCTGTGAATAGACTCATGAGCTAGAATAATGTTATAGGAAATGAGACGATCCGAGACAAAGGCAGATTGAGAAGGAGAGACTATGTCAGGAAGTAAGATTTTGAGTCTAGACGATAGAATCTTCGATATAGCCTTATACATTACTGAACAAAGACTGATAGGTCGAAGATCCATCATTGTAAAAGCACTAGACTTCTTAGGGATAAGACAATTGGATGAAGTTCCAGTCAGAAGGCATAATGCTAGAGTCAAAGAAACCCAATATTTCTTTGGTAAGTTGATCTCCGACAATATTCCAGTATGTTTGAAAGAAGAAACCGGACATGCCATCAGCACTTGGAGCACTATCAGGTTTGATAGAGAAGACCGCTTCTTTAACTTCTTCAGGTGTGACCTTCCTGACAAGGGAATCATTCATACGATCCGTGACTCTTTTAGGTAAGTTGTGAAGAAGGGAAGGGTAGTCTTCAGAGTTTGAAGATGTGAAGAGTTTTTTAAAGTAGTCAATAGCAACCTGAGATTTAAAAGATTCCAATCTATGAGTAATATCGATGTTATCAATAAGATTATAAACCTAATTCTTTGCTCTTGAGATCTTGATCGCCGTGTGAAAAACTTTGGTATTCCCATTACCATGAAGAATCCAATCATCTTTGCTTTTTTTGTTTCCAAAAATTTTCTTCATCTCTATATGCAAATGTTAGAGATTTATTGAGAAGCAAGGTATTGGCAAGCGAAGGATTAGCTGAAGATTCTTCTTGCTCTAGCTTATCCTGAAGATAGAGGATGCGTTCTTGAGAGTTTAACTTGTTTTCTTTTTTCCATTGACTTAGAGCTTTACGGCAAGACCTAATACCATATGAAACTGAAAAATTTGATCGAGAAGCCAGAGGAGTCCGGGCCTTGAGTATAACTTCTTTGACCCGAGGCTTGTGAAGCATACGCTTGTCAAAACGAAAAGAACCTCTGTAGGAGTCTTGAGAAGAAACTAATTTGATGAGAACATGTCTGTGATCAGAAACCTTTTTTGGCAAGGAAGGTTTGGTTTGAAGCTGGAAAGGTTTTGAACCAACTGGTATTGCCAAAAGCTCTGTCTAATTTACTTTGTATCCAGAGATTACCTCTACGACCACCCCACGTTAGACTATTACCATAGCTAGGGAATTCCGACATACCACAAGCGTCTAACATATCAGAAAAAGGCGTGAAAGAAGCATCACTTCTTCTAGGTCCACCAGTTTTTTTCTGAATTGTTACGGATTTCATTGAAGTCACCGAGCATGCACCAGCTACTAGAACGTGATGTTCCAAAACGAGAAAGTCATTCCCAAACAATGTCTTAAGGAGAAATTAGGGTTTCCATACACACAAGACAAATGAAACTGCTTATCTTCATACATAACTTTAACGTCCAAAAGATTCTTATCCGCATACAAAATGGTTACATCAACATTGTGCTTCCAAAAAAGAGCAAGACCACCACCTATATACACTGGATCCACAGTGTATAGTTGATCATATCCTAGCCAGACTTTAAGATTAACTAAGGTATTCCCAGGGTTCATAGTTTCCATTAAAAAGAGAATCTCAGGGAAGTACGTACTTCGTAATTCCGTGAATCGTTTCATTGTCAGGTCCTGAGGCCTTCCTAGTCCCCGAAAATTCTAACTTAAGAAGCTCATTAAGCGTTCAACGGTCCCCCCTTTGGAACCATCAAAGATGCATTGCTCTTAGCAGCCTTGGATGCACCAGCCAAATCGTCTTCAGCTTTACGTTTCTTGTTTACACGGTTCGTGATGTCTATCGAGTTTTGTTGAGAGACCGGATACTTTGATGTCTTCTTCTGAGAGGGTTTTCTTTTGTAACAACGTGAGACCTTCTTTCCTTTAGAGTCAACCGCTGGAGGACTTGAGAATCTGATGATTTCTGTAGGTTGATTGGAAGTACCTTGAGGAGAAGGAAGAGATAGTCTGCAGAAGACATTAGTTGTACAGTTCAACAGGGTCTGTCCAGATGAGATAACAGATGCCATGAGCTTGGGGACTGATGAGATAGGAAGAGATGAGCTTGAGATCTTCTTGTCATAGTTGAAGACAATACCTTTACCCTTGTTTAGATCTGTAATGAAGGAAGGAGGGGGAAGGAGTTGTTTTTGTAAATTTTGGTCAACTTTTTCAGCCTGTTTGACGGTGAAGATGACTCTTTGCTCTCTCACGTGCCGATCTTCCTTGCTAGAATCAAGGAGATATTTCCTCATTTCTTGTAGAACTTCAGGGGAGATACTAGGACGACCCGAGAGAGGATTGATACCGATCTGATCGTCTATTAGAACCCCGTAAAGAGGGTCATCTTCAGATATGAGTTGAGCAGATCCTGAAGGTTGAGAACAAGTTAACTGGCTCGAGGAAGAGGCTTGCATGCCTTGAGAACTTAGCCAAAAGGGGCATATGGGCTTTGCATGTGTGAGCATTTGGCACTGAGTACATAGTTTCTGAACTTTCTCATAGAAGTAGGAGATAATAGTTTGGCCTCAACCAGGGAGATTAAGCACCCTTGTTTTCTTGAGTTTTAGAGACATGGATCCGGATCTTGGCTCTGACATAATCTTGTCTTTGAGACTTTTCCGGTTCGAAAGCAACTAGCTCAACATGACCGATGAGCTCACCTAGTTCTGAGATAGCTTCCTTTGTGTAGTCGTTGACTGGTATATTGCTGATTCTTACCCAAATTGAGACAGATTGAAGGTAATTTAATTGCATGGAGGGGTTTCAACCCATTTTTCAATAGCTAAAGCCCAGTCATCACAGGTTTGTAAGCCCTTGTCTAAGACATCTTGAAGATCGTGTGCATGCGCGAAGATAAACTGGAATCTTTCTTTAGTATGTGCAATACCACGAACTCGATTAACCTTTTGCCACTTCCGCAGCATGTTGAGGATGAGATTAGCCATATTTTGCATCTCAGGATTCAAAAGGCGTCTATAAGGCTGCATTCATTGCGTTCAGTAGCGAAGAACTGAGGGAGATTTGGTAGATTAAAAGGTTGGTCATCATCATCGTTTAAGGACAAAGCTAAAAGAGCTCGATCCATTTCGGAGGACATGATGGAAGATGAAAGGTTGAGTATGAGAGAAAGCAAAGAGAAAGATTAAAAAGAGAGAAGAATTTGTGTCAGGAATACGAAAGGTCTAAAGTTTTTTCTTGTCTTAGAGACCAAGAAAAAGGGTCCGGGGCTCTAGAGAGATTGAACATATGCCTTCATATAACGAAAACAAAACTATAAAATATAAAAAAAAAAGATATGAAAGTACTACCATCATAAAATTATTTTACATATTTTGATATACAAAACTAAATTTCAAAAACAATTTGGATATATGTTCATTTGAATTTTTTTATGTAATATTAACTTTTGGAAATGTAATTATATATATTCATTATTAATAAATAAATCTTTAAAATCACTCAATATTTGTGTTTAAATTATATAAAATTAAAAGTTTTACTTGATTAATATTTAATTATATATTTTCTGTTTTGAGTTTATAACTTTTTTCAACACATATTTTTTCAGATAGTAACACAATATATACATGAATTATTTTGTAATTTAACATATATTTTATATTTTGAATAATTATTATTTTTATTATTATTAAATTTAATCACTTATTTAATCAAATAAAAAAATTATAAATTCATTTTTATTTTTTTTTCTAAATTATATATTTTATTTATTAAAGGTATAAACGTTATTAACCGCTTTAACTTTTAACATAAGAGCTCGGATGTCAAAATCCACTTTATAAATAATAGCATAGATCTGAAAAATTTTAGGAAGCAATCATAACTATTTTTTTTTAATTTTATAGAGAGTTATTTGTTCCCACGTATCGGTCATTTGTGTCTCAGGCGATGCCTGAAATGTTAATCATAACTATTTTTTATTCAAACTTATCTTGTTTTTGACGTTGAGTTACATTGAATCACGATGAATTGAACTCTTTTTTTATTCAATGATCTTCTTCCTTTCTTCTTCTTCTTCCATATATATTTTTAAATTTAAAACTTTTAAATGTTGTTTTTAATAATGTAAAAATTATTTCTGTTTAACAAAAAAAAGAACTTAATTTCTATAGTGTTTGTTTTAAATTTCAGCAGCAACCAAGTGTTTCTGATTTATAAAAAAAAACTAGTATTCTACCCCTACTTCGTAGGGGAAAATAAAATGATTGACTTATTATATTAAATGGTGAGTTTTTCTATTAAGATAGCATTTAAGCATAAATCTCAGGAATTATTATCATCATAAATTTTTATTTATCTTTGCCATATTTTATTATAAAGATTGACTTATCTTTACTCTATTAAAATCTCTAAATAAAGCTCT